>VDFB02379290.1:0-38306 GCA_007258455.2 Sequoia sempervirens
ATGATGTAGTATCTTTGGGAATTAGGGCATAATTGTGTATAAATATAAGATTTTTCTACTCATTTCATCCTCCCTATCTCCCAGTCGTTCAAGCAATTAATCAATCATTCACTTAAGCATTCTAGGTATTTGAATCATTCTCAAGTCTACATCCATAGGAGCTATTACTTGCATATCTTTAGATTTCTACTTCAAAGGTTTGGTGAGTTGTAGCATTGAATGTTGTTCATTCATCATTCCCTTTGCATATTTCATTTCATTTTCGATGGTCTAATTACTAGCAAGGGGTTTGACCAAGGCAAACCCATATTCAGTAACCCTTAAATTTTTTTCCCTCTCTTTCAATGTATTTTGCAAGTCTAGGTTGCAGATCTGACAAAGAGCAAGATTGGAAAAGTTTTCAAAAATTTCCAAAGTCATTCAAAGTTTTCAAAGCCCTAAAAGAAGCTTGGAGAACACCTACACATTGAATTTTCCAGTTTTAGATCTAAAAATCTGTTAGGAGTAGAAACACAGACTAGGAGCTACAACTTCCACTTTTAGATTTGCATAAATTAGGAAGTGGACTGATTCACCATTAGTGGTGAATGAGTCCCACTACTAGGATGAAAAAAGGAATTTTACAATTCTGAGTGCCTAGTTGTCTGAAACCTGTTCTGGAAAAGTCTTCCCAAAATAGGTCTAAGTCACCAAGCTTGGCGTATGACTCCCAGTTGGATTCAATAGTGAATTTTCTAGCATTTCAAAGGTTCATTCCATCCTTCTCTAGTCTTTAGGTGCACTCTTCAAGTCTCATAAGTTTTTGTTACAATTTGTTTGCATTTTTAGGTCATTTTGCATACCACATTCTATTTTCAAACATCTTGCATTTCATTAGTTTACATTTTGTACTTAATATTTTTTTATCAATTTTCAACATCTAGCACATTCCCCTTTGACATATTTCAATCATCTTTGCATTGGAATCTCAAGGGCTTATGCTTGAGTGAACCATTAATATTTTTGATACCTCTCTCCTTTTAGGTGCAAAACCTTATAAGAGTAAAAGAGCCCCCACAAAAAAATATTTGGTTCATTTCAGTGAACCTACATTTAGAGCATCATATTTCTGATTTAGAGTGCATTTACATCCTAGGAATATCTTGCATTGAATCTTTCAAGCTATCATCCACGTGCACACTTCAAGTCTCATAAGTTTCTATTACAATTTTTTGCATTTATAGGTCATTTTCAATACTAAATTGAATCATATTTACATCCATTTTTGATGCAAATATTTCTAGGGAAATTTATGTCATATTTTTGAATCTTACATCCAAGTCTACACTTCAAGTCTCATAATTTTTTGTTATAGGCTTTTTTGTAGACATACAAAATTAGCATCATTCACATTCATCCACTCATTAAGTAAATCAATCTCATTAAATCCATTCATCAAATTAATCAAGTCTATTTAATTCAATCTCTAAGGATCATCCATTTAAATTGAATAAATTAACTTTATTTAATTTAATCCTATCATTTCCTCAATTTTATTAAATAAATCAATTTTAATCACATCCTAGCATTCCATATTTTATAAATCATCTCCTAAGTTCATCTCCTTCAAATCGATTAACCTTTATCTCACATCACCCTTTTAATTAAATAAACCAAACTTTATTTAATTAAATCTCAAATCCATATTCCTCCCTTTTAATTTAAATAAATCAAAGTATCTAAGTCAAAATGGGTCAAAAACACCTAATCATCATCTTAAGTTAATCAAACTATGATTAATCTAATCTAATTACCCATCACATCCTCTATCTTTTCAAACTTGCACAAATAAAGCATTTTAATTCATTTATTAAAATCTTCATTTTCCCTCAACAAGGCATCATTGGAGAATATTCCTCAAGTTTTAATTTAAAAGAAAGTTTACTTGTCCCTTCCCACATGGCAATAACTCCCCTCTTACATGTCCCCCACTTGGAATTTAAGCCTCTTTTTCTCCCTCCAACAAGCCAAATTTGAATTTGAAAAAGCCAACCAAACTCATTTATTGGCACATTGACCAAAACTTGCACATTCCTCAACCACTCACAAGGTGACAAGTAGATCATTATTATTGGCCAAATATTTATCCCACATTGCTCTCTTTTGGGAATTCTTCCAACTTGATATTCTATAAATAAAAGGCTTATTCTTCAACAATCCATCCACAATCTTCATGCAAAGTTACTCTCTTCAATTGGGAGCTAATTTTTTCCATTATGATTTGCATCATCGATTTGTCAAGGGTTGGGAAAGGGTCACTTTTCACAACAAAGTGACACCATTTTTTTCTTTATATGAGATAGATATACTTCATGTTTTTCTTTATATGCTTTTAGTTTTATTGGATTTCATTTTAAAACATGTTGGATTATCTCATATGGATGTTGAGAATTTTCTTTTTTTCTAATGATTTGTATTAGAATTTTAGCCATTTGCAGATTTAGCATCCACAATTTTCATTTCTAGGTCATTTTGAAAACCACATTGTGTTTTCAAACATCTCACATTTCATTATTTTACATTTAGTACTTAATCTCTTTTATCAAATTTTCACATCTAGGACATTCCCCTTTGATGTTTTTCAATCAAATTTTCATTGGAATCTCAAGGGATTATTCTTGAGTGGGCCATTAAGATTTTTGATACCTCTCTCCTTTTAGGAGCAAAACACTAGAAGTGTAAGAGAGGCCCCACATACAAAAATTATTGGTTCATTTTGGTGAACCTGCATTTAGAGCATCATATTTATTATTAAATATGATTTAGAGTGAATTTACATCCTAGTAATAGTTTGCATTGAATCTTGCAAGCTATCATCTAGGTGCACACTTCAAGTCACATAAACTTGTTTCTATTATAGTTTGTTTGCATTTCTAGGTCATCTTGCATACTACACTGTGCTTTCAAACTTCTTGCATTTCATTATTTTACATTTATTATTTTATCTCTTCTATTAATTTTCACCATCTAGGACATTCCCCATTGATGTATCTCAATCATCTTTGCATTGGAATCTCAAGCACTTATTCTTGAGTGAGCCATTAAGATTTTTGATACCTCTCTCCTTTTAGGTGAAAAACCCTAGAAGTGTAAGAGATCCCCCACATACAAAAATCTTTGGTTTATTTTGGTGAACCTACATTTAGAGCATCATATTTCTGATTTATAGTGCATTTACATCCTAGGAAAAGGTTGCAATGAATCTTTCATTACTTAATTTGCATTATAGGGTTTTAAAATTTGTATTAGTGAAAAATTCATTTAGCTTGCATTATTTCTCTTAATTTAATTGAAAAACATTAAAAATTCTTCATTTTCATATCTTATCTGCATCAAAAAACATAAAAATCACAAAATTCATTTGCAAAATTTCTAATTTTTTTTCAAAAAAATTACCCAATGGACTCATTTGCCACCCTGGGAAAATTAATCTAAATGCATATCTTGCACTGTATTTTCTATCATTTCCAGTTCATTCTTCACATTTCTATTTTCTTTTGTACCTTTTTTTTTTTTTTTTTGTTTCCATATTTACTATTTCATTCAATTTCTTGCATTTAGTTTACTTTCATTTATTTTCATCATGGATGGCATTAAAATCCCTAGTGGATGTTCCAATTTGTGCCTTTGGAATTGATCCTAATGACCTTGAACCCACTCCCACTCCTTCAACTCATAATGCATATCCTCCTCATGATGTTGACATCATTGGAGAAGATGATGATAGCATGAATAGTTTCATAAATAATTTAATTGACAACCTTGAAGATAATGCATCCTTTTATCCACCCATGAAACAACAAGACCTTCCTACAATACCACCTCTTGAGATGTTTGGTCTCTTACATCTTGAAACAAAAGTTGAACCAAAGTTCCCTACAGAAGGTGAACCTAATTCCTCTAGACAAGCATACACTCAACCATTTTATGATAACAAAGTAACAAACACTCCCATCAAAATTCAAGACACATATGGAAAAGGTTTCACTATCTTGAGAAAACAAGCATGTAATACAACAAGGGAACATGAAATACATCAACTCTCAGAGCAATTACCAACTGATGACAATACTAAGGGGATAGGCTACAAAGATCCCCCTCATAACAACAAACCTCCTAGAGAATATCTAAGGCTTTGTGATGATGGCACAGTGATCTTTGACTCTCCCCCTAATTTGAATGTCCTCCTTCCTCAAGAGCAACCCTTAGTCGATAACAATGACAAGGATGCAAGGATCCTAGTGGATCCTCCTCCTTCAATTAGAGAAAAGGGTGAATCTAGCAAATTCAAGGGGGCATAAAAGTTAGAAAAAGTAAAATTTTCTCTCCATCCACCACCTAAAAGTGAAAGGAAATTAAAAATAATTTTAAACAAAGGAACTAATACTATTACCACCCATGAATAGGTTGGTGATATATCCTAAAGATTCCATCATTCCACATTGTTCATGTCATAAAATTCTTGGACATATTAGTGATGAATGTCGTACATTGAAGGAAATATTGAGAAAGTATATTGCTTTGATGACAATGATTTCTATCTAGTGATTGCATAGTACACGGTCCTACTCCTTGTCATGCAATAGATATAGAATCTTCCATTCTCACTATTACATGACCTTTCCCATCACCTCCCTTAGCTCATTCTTGTCTCGCACTCAATGGGGGCTAGAAGTTGTTAGCCTTGTCCTAGTAATGCAATTTTCATTGTCCTTTCACTATGTTGTTCACCTTTCACTTATATCGACTGAGATTGGGAGGCAGATGATTTGCTAGATGGTTGAATTACATTTTCCTTCTATTTTTTATTTTCTTTTTATTTTTCTTTTTCATGTGTGTAATGTGATCCCTTGTGTTGTTTTGTTTTATTTTCTCTCTCTTTATGATATTCTTCTATTTGTACCTCCATTCTTCTTTATCTTGTGCATCACTTTCACCTTTTAATTTTGTCTTTTTCTCATTTTTTCCTTTTAGGGATGATGCAAGGAATTAAGACATCCATTTCTCTTTCATGTTAACCCAAAAGGATTTCTTTTTCTTTTCCTTTTCTTTAATATTTTTCTTTTTTTTTCCTTTTGCAGATGGTGCAAGTCATTGAGACATTCAGGTATCCTTCATGTTGACGCAAACAAATTTCTTTTTCTTTTCCTTTTCTTTTGTCTTTTTCTTGTGTTTTCCTTTTGGGGATGACACAAATCATTGAGATATTCCTATCTCTTTCATGTTCACCCAAAATTCCCTTTTCTCTTACATTTTTCACTTTTCTTTTTCTTTTTTGGCTTATACATTTTATTTTTGCGGATGACACAAGGCATTGAGACATTCATGTCTCCTTCATGTTGACCCAAAATATTTTCCTTTTCCTTTTTCTTTTTCTTTTTCATTTTCTTTTTTGTTTGTCTTGTGTTTTCCTTTTGTGGATGACACAAGGCGTCGAGACACCTTATGTCTCTTCCATGTTGACCCAAAAGGTTTTTCTTTGTTTTTGCTCTCTCTATGTCATTCTTCTAGTTCTATGTATTTGGGGGATGATGACAGTTCTAAGCTCTCTACAAAATATTGCAAAAAAGAACATATTGACCCAAAATCCATTGATCCATTATGTGTTTTGTGTTTTGGGGGTAACCCCTCTTTCTTTTTCTTTTTCTCTAATATTTCCTTACTCAAAAACATATGACTTGGCATAGGGATTTTCAAGTTGTCTCTCAGGTCTTTTTTCTTGTCTACATTTTTCATTTGCTACATTAAAGTAATTGCTAACAACATGGTGTTAGCAAATTCTTTAAAGTGGGGACATAAATTCGCATTATTATTTTATATTTTTCATTTTTCATGGTTCTTAATGTATCCTTCTTACTTCATATGATGTGTTTGTCACTTTGTGGATGAACCTGATTATTGGGTATAGTATCCTTCATGAACCTGATCTTTCTTAGCATGTTACATTCCTCTTGGTGGCTTGATGTGACACACTGCATCTCTGAAGTTTTCAATATTCTATTCTTTGATGGGTTATCTCTTGGAGAAATTAGGTACAATGTTCCATAAGTTAAAGACCTCACATGAACTAAACAATACTCCTTTAAACATTTTTTCCATGTTTCACTTTGCACTTGTTATATGACCACCTTGCATGATAACTTGCATGCCTATGTTGCCATCATGTTTATTCATGAGCTCCAAGCATACAAAGTTTTCCTTGTCTCATGAAGCTCAAAAATTCTTTTTCTTTTGTGGTTCCTTATTAAAGTTATCAGGAGGTATAACTTTAGTATGGTTGAGTAAGAAGCCCATTCCAAAGAATGACTTTCCCCATAGCCACTTCCATGTGTGTGGGTGTATACCAACCATGATTGTATGTTTCTCACCTTCTAGGACTTCTCACCAAGAAGACAACCATGAGTTTCATCACCTTAGAGTGAGTATGCATTTTTTCAGACAAACATCCTAGATTTGATCCACATTGCGATGGAAAAATGATCAAAGCTTGATTTGATTCTCTGTTCTTATTTTTTTCTCCCATTTATTATCATTTTCATGTGTGTTCCTTTGTGCTTATGTTTTGTTTTGTATGGGATCTTGATCATCCCTCTTGATTGTTGTTGTATCATCTTGCTAGCATAAGTGTATTTGGATCCATCTTGATGTGCATGTTGGCTACTTTAGTATGAGTTTTAAGCAAGTTCATCCTCTCACTAAAGTGGGGGCTAACTATAGCATAGAAAAATGGATCTTTGGACAATTTCATGCTCATTTGGTTCTTTCTTGTGGATGTTGGCCTAGGTTTTTCCTTGGTTAAATGTAATGTGATTAAAAAAATCACATTAGTTCTTGGGCCCTTGTGAATTAATAAGAATTTTATGATGTCTTGTAAAAGTGTTGTAAAGTGTTGTAGCACACTTTCACACTTTTCTAGTTTCTTATCATTATATCTCACCTAAATAACTTTTTTTTATCATTTACCAAGCCTTGTTTCAAAGTATTGTAAAGTGTTGTAAAAAAATTTCATCCTTTTCAAGGCCTGTCATCAATAATTTGACCTTTATTATCCTTTAATTGGCCCCATTTTATGTCTACATGTCTTACTTAAGTGTATTTTTGAGAATAAACCTCATAAACATTATTTAAAATACTTAACTTCTGACACCCACTTAAAATTCCTAAGTGGGAGCCATTCGCCTTTAGGGGAAAATGAGTCCCTTTTTGGTCAAAAATCAAAATAAAGTAGAAATTATGGCGGTTTTTTATTTTCTATGACCTAAGGTCAGCCTATGATGTAGTATCTTATGGAATTAGTGCATAATTGTGTATAAATATAAGGTTTTTCTACTCATCTCGTACTCCCTACGTCACAATCATTCAAGCAATTAATCAATCATTCACTTAAGCATTCTCAAGTCTACATCCATTGGAGCTATTACTTGCCTATCTTCCAATTTCTACTTCAAGGGTTTGGTGAGTTGTAGAATTGTGTGTTGTTGATTCATCATTCTCTTTACATATTTCATTTCATTTTCAAGGGTTTGATTACCAACAAGGGGTTTGACCAAGGAAAATCCCTATTCACTAACCTTCAACAATTTTTTCCCTCTCTTTTCATCTATTTTGTAGGTCTAGGTTGCAAATTTCTCAAAGAGCAAGATTGGAAAATTTGTCAACAAATTGTGAAAATCATTCAAAGTTGTCAAAGCCCTAAAAGAATCTTAGAGAATACCTACAGGTCAAATTTTCCAGTTTCAAATCGGGAAACATGCTAGGAATAGAAGTGCAGATCAGGAGCTACAACTTCCACTATTGGATTTCCAGAAATGAGGAAGTGGACTTATTCATGATTAGTGGTGAATGAGTCCCATTTCCAGGTTGAAATAGGAATTTTATAGTTTTGAGTACCCAGTTGTTTGAAACCTATTTTGACAGAATCTTCCTAAAATAGGACTAAGTCACCCAGCTTGGCATGAGTCCCAGTTGGCTTCAACAGTGAATTTTCTAGGATTCTAGAGCTCCATTCCATCCAAGTTCTCCACTCTCTAGGAGCACACTTGAAGTCTCATAAGTTTCTATTATGGTTTTTTTTCATTTCTAGGTCATTATGTTTTCAAACATCTTGCATTTCATTAGTTTACATTTAGTACTTAATCTCTTTATAAATTTTTAGCATCTACGACATTCCCCTTCGACGAATTTCAATCATCTTTGCATTGGAATCTCAAGAGCTTATTCTTGAGTGAGCCATTAATATTTTTGATACCTCTCTCCTATTAGGGGCAAAACCCTAGAAGTGTAAGAGAGCCCCCACATACAAAAATATTTGGTTCACTAGGGTTTCTCATATTTGTATTAGTGAAAGTGTACATAGGTTGTATTTTTTGTTTCTTCCATCATTTTATCTCATTTACAAGCTGAAAATTACATTGTTCATCATCCTAATTACATTTAGAAACATTTATATTGCATCCAAAATTGAAAAATATGCATTCACTTGTGCATCGAATTTCTTATCACTAGTTACTTTTTCTTGCATTAATTTGCACAAATTTTTTTTTCCAAACATTAGGTCCCTGGGTAGGCAACCTAAGAACATTGTCATCAGTTTAGAATAGTCTAAATTTTTTCCAAAAACCCTTACTAGGACTAAAATTTTCTTGGTGGAATCTTAGTCCCTCTTTGGTTTTCTGTTGCAATACCCTATCTAAGTGATTTTATATCTATTTTAGCTTTTGAAACCTTTAAATTTCATTATGAGGACTAAGACTCCCTCCTTAGCATCTTAGTCCTAGAGGAATTTCATATTGTAATTTTTAGGATATGAATTAGCATTTATATGCTTCTATTTTTGGGTATTGGTCATACATTTTAGTGGATTGAATTTTTGTTTCATGCATTTTACTAAATCTAGCTTAAAGTGCTTCATTTCATGCATTGCACAATTCCAAATTTGCATTTAGAACATTTTATTTTCAAATCATTGCATAGTGTAATCAAAAAATTGTCTTTCTTGAAAACTAAAAAATTGCATTTCAATCTAGACCTTTACATTTCATTTTAAGATTGCATAGATTACCTTTAAAAAATGTTAGTTTAGATCTTCTCCAATTTTGCAACGAAAAAGTTAGTCAATAAGCATGTTAGTCATTCATTCAATACATTCCCTAGTAATAAGAGTCTCTTAGTGCAATAAACTGAAACTATTAATGCCTGCCTTCAACATAAACCCCCTTTAATCTCTCCTATTTTTGAGGATGATGTGATAGAAGAGAATAAAAACATAGATAATCATGATGATCATAATTGTTCTTCTCCCATGTACTGTATATAAAAGGAAACTTGCTTGATTTGGCGAATAATTCATGAAAATTTGGACTCAATGAGGCATTGATTTAGTATTGCAAAGTGTTTTACATGTCCACATTAGGTCTTGGACCCTTGTAAATTCATCTAACAATTTATTTTTAAGATGTTGTAAAGTGTTGTAAAATAATTTCACGCTTTTCTAGACTTAATCAACCTATCTTCCCTTAATTCAACATTATAAAATGTATTTTCACATTGGATGTTGTGACTTTCTAGTCTAAGTGGACCTCTTTTTAGTGTTGTAAAGTGTGTTTAATCACACTTTCACATTGAATTTTGTGTCTCAAGCCCTAATTCACCTTTACATCATCATTAATAGGCCCCTTTGACCCCATATTGTGCATCTTGAGCCATAATTTTATGAAATAACTGACAAAGTCATCATATAAACCTGATTTTCTTATCTCCCAATAACCCAACTGGAAAATGGACCCCTCTTCGACTAATTTTCCATCTATGGAAAATGATTCCTGGTTAGGTGGGACTGATTCACCCAATGTGGAAAATTAGTCTCATTTGGGTCATTTTTGAGTTTTGAGTGGGAAAAAGTTGGATTTTAAGTTTTTTATTCTTTTGTGATGTGTTGACCTCAAGGATCTAATTAATAGGAAAAATAGGAGAATTTCCTATAAAATAAAAACTATAAACCCTAATTCAAATATATTAACTCATTCACAACATATTCATCATTTGTCTTTCACTTTAAGTCAAGCAAGCTAGGGTTTTATCATTCCAAGTCATTAAGATAGGTTCCTAAGACATTCAAGGGAAGATTCTTCATGTTTTTCTGTAGAAATTCAACATAAATTATCATGGCAAGGTAATCAATCCATTATTGCATGCCTCGTTACATTCTTTTCTCATTTTAGTTTAACTACAAAGGGGTTTGACCAAGGCAAACCCTGATGCCCTAACATCCAACATTTATCCTTCTCTTCTTGTGTGTTTGTATAATTAGACATCTTGAAGGGTTGAAAAGTTTTTGAAGAAATGTCCTTATTGACCAAGTCAAAATTTCCACCAAAAGTCACTTTCAAACCCAAAAATTATAGTTTAGGAGGTGAAGACCTGCCAATAATCAAAGAGTAGACCAAGGGCTTTAGTTTCCACCTTTGGATTTCTAAAAATTCAAAAGTGGATTGCTTCAGTATGAGTGGTGAATGAGTCCCACTGCCAAGCATGATTTTTTGTTTTTTACATTTTTGAATACCCATATGTCCGAAACAAGCTCTAGAACAACTTCTCAGATCTATGACTAATTCACCCAGAATGGCGAAGTCCTAGTAGGAAAAAATTTCAGCATTAGCAGCATTTAAAATGCCATTTCTAGTCTCTAGCAAGATCTTAGGTGCACCTCTTCAGTTTCATCCATTTCTATTACAGTTTGCTTTCATTTCTAGGTGTTTTTGCATATCAAAATGTGTTTTCAAACAACTTACATCTCTTTAGTTTTCATTCAATAATCAATATCTTTCTTTAGTTTTCTATATTTGGATCATCTCATCTAGGCACATTTCATTTATATTTCCATTATACTTGCATTACTTTGAGTGAACCACTTAGATTTTGTGTGGGGTTTATCTCTCCCCTTCAGGTGAAAAATCCCAATAGAGTAAGAGAGTCATAGCATTTCACAGCCCTAAAATCTATGGTTCATCCTGATACCTCTCCTCTTAGTGATGAAGGTATCTTGGAAAAAGAAGGTTCAATGATTTAGAATTATGAAGATCTTGCTTGGGAAGATATCATAGCACAATAGAATGAGATTGTAAAGGATGATAGATTGGTCTTAGATAATCAAATTTGTATGGTGTATAGCAACCCTCTTTATGATCCTTCCCTTACTTATCCTATTTTGTAAGATATTAGGGAACAAAGGAATAAAATCATAAGTGATCATGAAAATCATACTTTTCCTTCTCCTACTATCTCTCCTTGTTGCCAAGAAGATACTTTGATTGATTAAAGTCATATGAATCATAGTTTTCCCCCTTCGCCTAGGGAAACTCTTATTGAGAAAGAAACTTCAACCATTGATAACTCCATTGCATCTGATGAAGTTATTTTAGAAGAACCAACCATTGAATATCAATAAAATTTGGTTTGTGGATCTCCTAAAAAATCTCCTAGGAAAGATAACATAGTGGAAGAAAATGAGAAAATTGATAATAGTAATCCATTAGATGAAGATAATGAAGTAACCTTAGAATCCTCTTCACTAATAGATCATGAAAATAATGACAATTTTTCTGAGGTTATACATATTAGATACCCCTTGGATTACTCTCCTAAGCCTAAACTTATCATTTATCCACTCTTTAAAAAACCACAAGTTCAAAACAAACCCATTCTTATCATCGAACCACCTAAGAACAATGTTTTGTAGCAATTAGGTTACAATACCGTTGCTCATACATACAACACTAGGAACAATTTTCACCCAAGACAAACACTTTAAACATCCCTTACATTCCCTAATCCTATCTTTCTAGGTCCCCCTCGTTTGGCTTCACAAAATGGGAAGGAGTGTGATCTTGTTGAACAATTTAAGAATAGTCCTGCTAAGATATCTTTATAGGACCTTATGCAAGCCTCCCCCCGCTATCATAGCATGATTCAAATTTCCTTACAACAAGTTCCTATCCCTTCTAATGCACAATTGAATGACATAGCAGCCATGATTCAAGGAATAAACATTGAAATTTTTTCCACCAAAGTGAACTCCCCCCTTTGGAAGTGAAAAAGTAATGTGATGCTTTCATGATAGTAGCTCAATAGAAAATGGTAGTGTAACATAGAAAAAAAAATATTGAAATTTTCATGGTCTTTTAGGTCTTTCTCCTATGATGTTTGACTTGTTTTGATTTGATTTAATGTTGCAATGTAACTTATGCATTCACATTAGGTCCTAAATATTCAAATTATGACATCTTGTGAAGGTTTTGTGAACTGTTGTAACACATTTATACACTTTTCTAGACTCTTATTACAATTTACCTAAAAATCACCTTTTCATTACTTGTAAACTCCTATTTTAAATTATTGTAATGTCTTCTAACAATATTTCACACTTTTCTAGGCTTTTTATCACTATTTACACCATTCTTATGCTTTATTTGACCCCTTTATGCACTCATAAGAATTAATTAAGTGTATTTTTGAATGTAAACAAAAAAAATAACATTAAATGTGACTTAACTCCCGACACCCCCTCACAAGCCCAAGGTGAGACCCATTCGCCATGGGTGGAGAATGAGTCCCTCTTGGCTAAAAATTCAAAATAATTAAAAATTTATTTTTGGGTTTTTATTTTAAAATACCTTATGTCGGCCTATCATGATGTAGTGTTGGGTTATTAGGGAATAACTATGCATAAATAAGTGTTTTTATTCTCATTTAAACCCCACAATTCACCTAATTCATTCAAGCATTCAATCCTCTATTCAATCATCCATTCAACTATCGAAGCATCATAACATTGTTGAATCAAGCATCTTGAAGTAGCCATTGACATATCTTCAGATTTTTTGAACACGGTTGTGATGAGTTTAAGACATTTACATGTTTTTTAATCATCATTCCTTTCTCATTTCATTTCATTTATTCATTAAGGGTTTAATTACCAAAGTGGGATTTGACCAAGGAAAATCTCTATACTCTAACCGTTAACCATTTTTCCCCTTTTGCATGTTTGTTTGAATAATTTTATATGCATATTTGTCAAAAAAATAGGTGTTGAAAGTTGGTGATAAATTCAACTAAGTGTTTCAACTCAACTAAACCCTATTTCAAGATTAGAGACAACTTACAGTCTGTTTTCTACAGATTTGACTTCATCAACCCGACAAGAAGACAAGTGCAGATCTAGAGCTATAGAATTGACCCTTGATTTCATCAATTTTTGGAGGAGGATTGATTCACCATTAGTAGTGAATGAGTCCCACTTTAAGGATAAAAGAGGTTATTTTATTAGATTCCAATTCCTGACAATAGGAAAGTAGTTTTCATGTGTTTTTGTTAGAAACAAAACTAATTCGCCATCAGTGGCGAATGAGTCCCACTTCTGATTTACATTGATCTTTGCCAGATTTCAGTGCATTCCAAATTCATCATCCAATTCTTAGGTGCAATCTATTTAACCTTGTTCAATTCTATTTACATTAGTTTTCATTTCTATTGCATTTTCTGCATATCACATTGTGTTTTCAAACATTGCATATTACATTAGTTTTGCATTAATAATGAGTCAATTACCTCATTTAGTTGCATTTACATAATTTCATTTAGTCTTAATTACATCATACAATCCTCTATTTGAGTGAACCACTTCAATTTTGGGGTTTTATCTCTCTCCTTTTAGGTGAAAGATCTTAAGAGTGTAAGAGAAGTACACAGAACAACACAAAATTGTTGGTTCATTTTGGTGAACTTGCATATTTAACACTTTTTATTTCTAATTTCAATTGTATCTTACAATCTAATTATATTTTTCATCAAAATTCAATTAAGTTTTATTTTGTTTTTTCATCCTAGGGTTTGTCAAATTGCATTAGTGAAAGACTCTTATAGATTTCATTTTTGCATATCATCTCATTCAAAAATTGAAAATTTGTATTTGCATCCTCATTCTGTATCTAAAAAGCATTGAAATATTTTTTATTTTTTTTTGAAAAGCATAAAAAAATCTCATACCTAGACTCATTCACCACCCTGGGTGAATCGGTCCAGTTGCATTTTCTACATTGCAATTTTTGGCATTTTCACAATTTTTCCTGTTACTACCTTCTTGTTTCATTTTACAAAATTTCTATGATTGGAATTTTGTTATTCCTAGCTTTCATTTTCATTCACCCCATACTTTTTGGTACTTGTATGATTTTTTGGTGCCTTATTTATAATATTTTAGTGAGACAAAGTTCTAGACACGTGGTTTCCCACGATAGCACTTTCATTGTGGACCTTGGGATATCAAGAGCTCCTAATCCTAGTATGGATGAATGGATACTACCACTAGTATGCATTTACCTTCACATGCAATGCATGTTGACACACAAACTAATTCCATTCCACAAGAAAAATTCATTAGCATTCATTAGGCTTTTGCACATTTGCAACAATATTTAAGTCTTGAAAACATTTCCACCATTGCTATACCTACCATAGAAAGTCATCATCACTTGATTGAAAGTCACGATGGCTTACTAGTTATGAAAAGAATAGTTGAGATATATGGTGCAGAACCACCTACACCTATTTATCAAAACTTGATCATTTGATGATTGGTTAATAGGTGTGTCTAGGAAATTTGGAGTCATTCTACATTGAATAAGGTATTTTAAAACTATCCTTTATGTAATTTTTGGGTTTTGTGTGGTTATTTGTGTTTATGGGTTAGTAAGTCAATCAAAAATGCAATCTTGCACCAAAAGTATCCTCGTAGCTTTTTAAGGAAAAATCTTGAATTTATACATGAAGATACAAGAATGGAGTCTTGATGATCTAACAAGGCTATTTAAAATCCATTTGAGTGATTTTAGGGGTCATAGGTGTTTAAGAGTGGAGAATTTCTTACCAAAAAAAAAGTGTAATGTTCCCAAGTGCAAAAAAAAGTTAGCAAAAAGCAGTTTTAAGGAGATTAGTGTTTAAATGGTAGTTACAGGAGTTCAGCCATTGGTTTCTGATGTAAAAATGTATTTAAAGGACTCAAGGAGGTTTGAGTAGAGGTTTTTTAATTCTTTTGTAAGAAATAATTTCAAATAACACCAACATTTTCAAGGAAAAGTTTCTATGTTTTTTTTCTTTTCTCACTGTGTATGGCTTTGTACAGACTTCTATTGGTCTGAAACATGTGTAGAGTTGTGGTAACATGTTTTAATTGTTCTTTCCCATTTTTTTGAGTGCCTTGTTTTAAATTTAGAGAAATCTCTTAATACAAACCTAGGAATTCCCTGTAACAGGCCTACAAGTGTAAGTTTGAATTTCAAGTAATGTAAGGCCATTATTAATACTGTTGTTTGATGTAACTTAAAGGAATGGCTTGTAGCATGTTAGTTTAGGAATTTTTATCTATTTGGAGATAAAATGGAGCAGTTTGGTGTGAGGGGAGTGATACCCTAGGGCTAACAAGGCAATTTTCCATGTGTAATTGGGTTACCAAAGTATGGATTCAAAGAAATGTTGAATATATGGTTCTTGAATGGAATTTGTGAGTATATGTAGACCACATGTGTTGTGTTTGAGGAATTAGTTTGGTTGGGGAAGCCCTGTAGATATGATTTTTACTAAAACCCTTATGTTTTTTCTTGAAATTGAGGGTTTGCTTGATCATTGACTTAAAGGCCCTGTAGATGCAAGTAAATTAGATAATTTGCAGTTTTCTCACAGTTTTATTGACTATTTGAAGATTTTTTATAGAGAGAAAGTGTTTAAGAGGGTGTCCCTTTGTAAAATAGGGTGGTTTATTGGTTCTCCATAATGTTGTGAAGGAATTACTTGGAAAAGTTTTGGATAGTGGTTTGGGGTTTGTGGTGAACCTTTATTCAAGTTTGGTTGGCCTTGGTATGGCCTTCTCCAAAAGATAAGACCTTTGGTTCTGATTTTAGGGCTAGAAGCCTCTTGTGGGCTGATTGAGTCAATTTGAGTATCTTGTGTTCAAAAATAGATTTCCTTGTTTTTTTTTGATCATTTTGTAGTTGATTGAAGGTCATTACCACCTATATTTTCATCAAATGGGTATAAGAGCTTCAGGGATAGGATCCCTTGTTGGTGATTTATTTTTTTTGCAGGCTTGAAGAAGGTTGATTGGTGAAGATGCCTCCTAAAGGAGTTGGTGCTACAAAAGAGTTGCAAGACCTAAAAGAGAAGCATTATAAGCTTATAGAACTTTACAATGCAATGTTAGAAAGGCTTGATACCTTGGAGACAAGGAAAAGGAGACAAGTGAATGAAGAAAGTGAAACAAAAGAGGAGGATGATGAATATGAAGTTGTTGAAGAAGAACTCGACCTTGAAGACCAAAGAATGGTGAAGATGCTCAAAGAAATGAAAGTTGAATCAATAATGGTAAAATTTGATCTTCCTATTTATGGTGGTAATTTAAATGAAGAGGAATTACTAGATTGGACAGCTGCTATGGATAACTATTTTAAGACTAAAGATATTTCAAAAGAGCAGATGGTGAAGGTGGCAAAAATATCCATAAAAGGACATGCTCTTCTATGGTGGGATTATGAGAAAGAAGAGAGAAGAAAGAAAGGAAAATCAAGGATCACTTCATGGGACAAGATGGTACATAAGTTGAAAGGTAATTTTCTTCCAAAGGACTATGAGGTTCAGTTGTATAAAAAGTTGCAAGGATTGAAACAAAAAGAACTAGATGTTAAAGTGTATACCGATGAACTTTAAAAACTAAGTATGAGGTCTAGAAGAGATGAGGATGAGGCTGAAAAGGTGGCTAGGTATCTAGGTGGTTTGAGGATTAATATTCAAGATGAAGTTGTGGTTTCTAACCCTAAATCTATTGAAGAATGTTTTCAATTAGCAATCAAGGTGGAGGAGAAACTTAAGAGAAGGGAAGAGAAATCAGTAAGAGGAAGAGGTGTTCTTAGTGCAAGAGGAAGAGGAGTAAATTCTACACCAAATCACCCATTGGAAGAATAAGAAGGAGCAAATAAAGGTAAAGAGAAAAGTGTTATTCTATACATGGTTTTAGAGGTAGAGGAAGTTTTAGTGCTGGTAGAATTGCTAATGATTTTGCAAGGAGATGTTACACATGCAATGAATTTGGTCATCCTTCATGGAAGTTTCTTGAAATGATTTGGAGTTCATCTAGTGGTGAAAAGAGGTTGGATAGGAGGGAAAAAAATTTATAAGAAGAGGAATGTGAGAGCACAAGTTCAACAAGTTTAAGAGTTTCTCCTGAAAGAGGGGAGATGTTGATGGTAAGGAAGACAGTAGAACCTTTACAGAGAAAGAGCCTCTTCGAAACTGAATGTAAGTGTAAGAATAAGGTATGTAGAATTGTGATTGGTTCTGGTTCAATAGAGAATATGGTGTCTACTAAGATGTTTAATAAGTTGAATTTGCATAAGGTACCTCATGAGAAGGTAGTGGCAGATTTCTAGATTGTAGAGTATATTGATAGTGTGGTTTGTGATATCTTACCTATGGACTATTGTCACCTACTCCTAGGTAGACCTTGGCAATATGATAGGTGATCCATGTATGATGGGAGAGAGAATACTTACACCATAGTCAAGGATGGGTGTTCTTTTGTGCTAACTCAATTTGTGGAAGATGTTAAAGGCAAAGAAAAAGTGATCATGTGTGGGAGAAGAGAACTCATCAATGTTGTAAAAGAAACCAAAAATTTTGATGTAGCAATCTATCCTAGGTTAGAGAATGCAAGGAAAATAGTTATAAAGGTTGACATACGGGTAGAGAAGGTAATGGAAGTGAATGAGAAGGAGAGTGTATTTGTAGGAACCATTGAGTGTCCTATGGGTGTGAATAGGAATGAGAAGTTGACAAAATCTATACGCATAGTGGTACAAAAGTCTGACAAGTTAGTGGGGTAGTGAAGAAAGAAAGATACGAAGAACAAGGCACTAAAGACAACTACAAGAATGGGAATGACATAAGGAATAAATCAGTGCAAGAGAATACTAATATGTCCTTGTTTACAGGTGTGGATGGAGGTATGAAAATTGGTTTTGATCATAGATCAGAGAATAGACCATCATCAAGTCTGAAGACAAAAAAGAAGACAAGTTCATAAGGAAATTGGAACAAGAATGTGTGGAAGATTTAAAAATCATAGTGGAGAACATTTGTAAATTAGTGGCATATGTATGAGGTTTGGAAAAGTTGGTATAATCTACAACTAATGAAGCATGGTTTCTCTCTTGTGGGGGTGTATGGTATAGGAGCACCTACACCTATTTATCAAAACTTGATCATTTGATGATTGGTTAATAGGCGTTTCTAGGAAATTTGGAGTCATTCTACATTGAATAGGCTCTTGTAAGACCATCCTTTATGTGATTTTGGGTTTTTGTGTGGTCATTTATGTTTAGGGGTCATTAAGTCACTAAAATAATGCAATCTTGCACCAAAATTGTCCTTGTAGCTTTTCAAGGAAAAAATATTGAATTTGTACATGAAGATACAAGAATGGATACTTGATGATGTAATAAGGCTATTTCAAAGCCATTTGAGTGATTTTAGGGGTCATAGGTGTTTAGGAGTGGATAATTTCTTAGAAAAAAAAAGTGTAATGTTGTCAAGTGCAAAACAAGTTAGCAAAAAGTAGTTTTAATGAGATTAGTGTTTAAATGGTAGTTAGAGGAGTTGAGCCACTAGTTTCTAAGAAAATTATTTAAAGGCCTCAAGGAGGTTTGAGTAGAGGTTGTTCAATGATTTTGTAAGAAATAATTTCAAATAATGCCAACACTTTCAACGAAAAGTTTCTATGTTTTTCATCATTTCTCACTATGTATGACTTTGTACAAACTTCTATTGGTATGAAACTTGTGTATAGTTGTGGTAACATGTTTCAATTTTTCTTTCCTATTGGTTTTAGATCCTTCTTTCAAATTTAGAGAAAGATCTTGATACAAACCTAGGGACTACCTGTAATAGGCTTGCAAGTCTGAGTTTGAATTTCAAGTAATGTAAGCCCATTTGTCCTACTATTGTTTGATGTAACTAGGAGGAATGGCTTGTAGCATGTTAGTTTAGGAATTTTTATCTCTTTGGAGACAAAATGGAGCAGTTTGGTGTTAGGGGAGTGATACCCTAGGGCTAACAAAGAACTTTTCCATGTTTCATTGGGTTACCAAATTATGGATTCAAAGAAATGTTGAGTGTATGGTTCTTCTAAGGAATTTGTTAGTATATGTAGACCAAATGTGGTTTGTTTGAGGCATTATTTTGGTTGGGGAAGCCCTGTAGATATGATTTTCACTAAAGCCCTTGTGTTTTTGCTTGAAAATTAGTCTTTTCTTTATCATTGACTTAAAGGCCCTGTAGCAGCAAGTAAATTAGATAATTTGGAGTTTTTTCATAGGTTTGTTGACTCTTTGAAGAGTTTTTGCAAAGAGAAAGTGTTTAAGAGGGTCTCCCTTTGTAAAATAGGGCTAATTATAGTATCCTAAAAATAGGGTGGTTTATTGGTTCTCCATAATTTTGTGAAGGAATTACTTGGAACAATTTTGGATTGTGGTTTGGGGTCTTTGGTGAGCCTTCATTCAGGTTTGGTTGGCCTTGGTACAACCTTCTCCAAATGATAAGCCCTTTGGTTGTGTTTTGAGGGCTAGAAGCCTCTTGTGGGGTGATTGAGTGAAGTGGAGTATCTTGTGTTCAAACACAAATTTTCTTGTTTGAGTTTGATCATTTTGTAGTGGATTGAAGGTCATAAAAACCTAGATTTACATCAATATACAATAAACATGTTCCTTCAACATCCCAATCAGTAAACATTGTTGTGAGACAAGGAGGATCTCACATTTCTACTCCTTTAACCATAGCATCTATACCCACCTATACCACTCCTCAAGCTACAACAACCATGTAATAGTTTAGTCATGTGACTCCTTTTGCTATTCCAACTAGCATTCCTAGTTCTTTTTTGGCATTGAATGTTCCATCTTCTACCATCACCCCTCTTAGTGTTCCTTTCAATTCTCCTAACATTACATACACTCCATCACCATTCTCTCTTCCACCTCATACCATGTATACCAACCCCATCACCACAAAAATATTTAACATTTCATCCATTCAACAACAAATATCCACCATTAGCCAAAGTCAAAATGCTCCACACACATATCATGTCCGTAGAATCCCATTATCTCTAGAGATATTGAGAACATTGATGCCACAGGGAATTGAGATGCCTAGGTTTGAGAAGTACAAAGGTAAAGGAGACCCTAATAATCATGTTAATCCCTATACAATACTGTGTAGTGATTTGGTCCTTGATGATACACTATTAGCCAAATTTTTTCCTAGGACCTTAAAGGACACTACATTACAGTGGTTTTCAAACCTACCCAATCATTTAATCTAATCATTTAATGAAATTTTGGATGCCTTTAGAATTCATTTCCAAGTGCATATGTCTTCGAAAAAGACAATGGCTGATTTAATGCTATGTAAATAAAAAATAGATGAGAAAGTAACTAATTTCATTTCACTTTATCAGTCATTGTATGCTCAAATTGATGTCAAGATTCTTGATTCACATCTGAAAAATATGTTTATTGCAAACTTACACACTCACCTTTAGGATAAATTAACTATGATGAAATTTCCTCATTCATGCATTTATGCATGACACCTTGTGACTATCACAACTCGATTACTAGTTGTGATTCAATGTTCACTTGTAACTAAGGTGAGAAGTTTGAGCATAACAACCAAAATAATGCACAAAACTTTAGAAAAACAAATAGAGGCTTCTTACAATTCAATCTGCCTTCTCCACAACCAACCCAACCTATTCTGATTCAAGTGGTAGCTGTTAAAGCAGCGATACCCTTTACCTATGGGGACCCAAAGAGACAATTTACCCCCTTACCCAATACTCTCCATAACACAATGAATCAATTACTCTAGAAACAAATGATCACTTTTCCTATCGTTAAACCACTTGATCCCACCAAGCCTTTACCACCCACTTTTAAACCAAATGTTTATTGCGATTTTCATCCCCAAAATGGACATGACATAGAACAATGTAAGTGTCAAACACTTAGTTCAAGACCTCGTTGATTCTAGTTGTTTGTCCATTGCGAGTGTCAATGATAAAGGAAATAAGTCTGTTGCACCCCCTAATTAAAATTTATAAATTTTTATGAACCTTATGCCTAAACACAATGTTTCATTTTTCAAGGCTAGTGAACCTTCAAACACTCATGTGATGAAAATTGATACAAATAATGAGCAACATGATATTACACCAAAATTAACCCAAATCAATCTTATGGATGAACCTGTTGGTACAATAGACATTATCCATCATAAGGGCCCAACCAAAAAATATATTGATATTACTTTTTCTTCTCATGATATAATTAAAAATATTACTAATGGTCCTCTTTACATAGCCAACAAAATCTATGATAATCCCACCAATGGGATATTAATAGATCCCGCCTATGGTGAGAATGTGATCACAAAAGAGTTTTGAGTATTACATGATCTCTATCAAGATGATTATAATAAAACAATCACATGGATTAAAACACATACTATTTTTGTGTGCCCTATGATAAGATCAATCATACTCCCATAACAGATAGAACCTAAAAATTTGGGTGAAACGTTTTCTATTATTCCACAATTAGATCAGTTTTTCTTGTGGCTAGGTCATCCTTGGCTTCACTTGATGAAATTTGTTCCTTCAGTTGTTGAAAAATGTTTGAATTTTCTACTTGGTGATGACATATTTACTATAAACCATAGTGGCTTTAATCCATTGTCCTCTAAAGGTAAGTTTTCCTTAGAATCCTTTTGGCATAAACCTATGGAACCCATCACACCTTGGAAATACTTCTTTTTTTCATAACCTATCAAAATTTCAAATCCAAATGAATAGCCAAATTGTCTCTTTGTAACATGTCCCTATCCACTTCCTCTACTCCTAGCCTTGATGAGACCATGCTTCAGTCCGAGTCTGACATTGAACAAGTAATACAACCTCATGAACACCCAACCATAGACATTTCTCCTTCATTATTTAAATGGCCAAGATGAAATGAAATAAATCATGTCACACCTCCTCACATTAAACAAGTTTATAAAGCCAAAGATAAAGTGATTGACCCATCTTCTTTGGTTTCTTTTATTATTCCCCCTCCAAAAGAAAATGAACCTATAGTGGATCAACCTGCTTTTACCCTTCAACAACTTCAAAATAAAATTAAGAGAAACCACAGTGCTAGGGAGTGTGGGTGTCATCATTGTCTCCTTGCTCATTAGATGCAAACCGAAAATAACAATGAAAATCAACCTCTAGCTTTGATGGAAGCAATAAGTGATCACAGTCCTCCTCTTGACCCACAACAAAATAGTACAATCCAACCCTCACAAAAAAATGGTCTAATCCAACAGCCATAACTCCTAATACATCCTTCCTTGGAAATTAATCCCCATCCTTTGAGCTTGATTAGCCTACATGATGATGATGAGGATGAAATCACTAAAATTGATGAAGTGCATAATGATTTAAATTCTTTATTTTCATCATCCATGAGCTTAAATGATAAATTTTCTACACCAAGCGAAGAACTTGGCACTTCCCCTAGTTAAACACTTGCAATTCTTCCTTTAGACAATCAACTGCCCTCACAATATACTAAAGATGATTGGGAGGAAGATGACTTGTTAGATGGTTGACTTGCATTCGCCTTACTAGCCTTTTATATTCATTTTTATTTTTATTTTTCTTTTTCTTTGATTGTATGTGTGTATTATGTTCCCCCATAATGTGCATTTGATGTTCTCTTCCCTTTGTGAAGTTATTCTATTTATACCTCTATTCCTCTCTATGCCATACATTTTTCATTTCCTTTTTCTCTTTTGTTTTTTGTTCCCCTTTTGGGGAAGACACAAAGTGTTGAGATGCCTTATGTCTCTTCCATGTTGAACCAAATGGTCCCGTTTCCTTTTTACATTTTATTTTTCTTGTGTTTTCCTTTTGGGGATGATGCAAGGCATTGAGACCAACATGTCTCCTTCATGTTGACCCAAAAGCTTTTCCTTTTCTTTTCCCTCTTCATTTTATTTATGCTTGTGTTTTCCTTTTGGGGATGATGCAAAGAATTGAGACCGCAATGTCTCTTCCATGTTGACCCAAAACAATTTTCTTTTCTTTTCTTTTCTTTTCCCTCTCTTTGTATCATTCTTCCAGTTCTATGTGCTTTGGGGAATTATGACAGTTCCAAGCTCTTTAATCAAAACATTGCAGCAAAGAACATATTGACCCCAAATCTATAGATCCCTTATGGGTTTGGTGTGTTTCATTTTTGGGGGAAACCTCATTTTATTTTTCTTTCCTTTTTGTTTACATGACATATCCTAACTTAGAAACATATGACTTGGCATAGGGGCTTTCCAAGTTGGCTCTCATGTCTTGTTTTTTTTTTTTGCATTTTTCTTTTACTACTTTAAATTAATTTCTCATAGAACGGTGTGTAGCAATTCCTTTAAAGTGTGGGCCATACATTGGCATAATTTCAATTACATTCTTGGTACTTAGTATATCCTTGTCACTTTATATGATGTGTTCATCACTTTGTGGATGACATTGGGTGTGATGTCCTTGATAAGTGTGATCTATCTTAGCATATTACATTCATCTTAGTGGCTTGATGTGACACACTACAATGCCTAAGTTTTGAAAATACTATTCTTTGATTGGTCCTCTCTTGGAGACATTAGACATAATGTTCCCTAAGTGATAAACCTTGCATGAACTTAAAAAGACTCCTTTTGAACATCTTTTGCATTGTACATTTTATATCTTTGCCACCTTGCATAACACAACTTGCATGCTTGTGGTACCTTGATCTTTGTTCAAGAGTTCTAAGCATATAAAGATTTTATTGTCTCATGAAGCAAAAATTGACATTTTCCGTTGTGGCACCTTGTTAAATTTATCATAATTGATAACTTTGACATGGTTAAGCAAGAATCCCATTCAACGACATGACTTTCCCCATAGCCACCTATGTGTTTGTGAGTGCATGCCAACCAACATATGTACTTCACCTTTTTGGGTCTTCTCACCCAGCAGACCACCATAAGTTTTATTGCCCCAGAGTGAGTATGCATTCTCTTTTTCTCACAAATAGCCTAGATCTAATCCACAACTAGTTAGAAAAATGATTGAAGCTTGATCCAATTCTCCTTTTTCTTCTTTCTCTTTCTCACTTTTGTTCCTGTGTTCTTATGTTTAGTTTGCCTTGGGACCTTCATCCCAGGGGCTTGATCATCCCTCTTCATTGTTTTCATTCCATCTTGCTAACATAAGTGTATTTGTATCTTTCTTGATATGCAAGACTACTTTAGTGTGAGTATGAATCAAGTTCATCCTCTCACTAAAGTTTGGGCTAAATGTACAATAGAAAAATGGATCATTGAAATTTTCATGGTCTTTTAGGTCTTTTTCCTATGATGTTTGAATTTTTTTTCTTTGATTTAATGTTGCAATGTAACTTATGCATTCACATTAGGTCCTAAATATTCAAATTATGACATCTTGTGAAGGTGTTGTCAGCTTTTGTAACACATTTCTATACTTTTCTAGACTCTTCTCATTACAATTCACCTAAAAATCACCTTTTCATCACTTGTCAACTCCTGTTTTAAAGTATTGTAAATTCTTGTAACAAGATTTCACACTTTTCTAGGCTTGTTATCACTATAATTTACACCTTTCTTATGCTTTATATTACCCCTTTATGCACTCATACCTTTAAGAATTCGTAAGACTTAATTAAGTGTATTTTTGAATGTAAGCCCGACAAATAAAATTAAATGTGACTTAATTCCCGACACCCACTTACAAGCCCAAGGTGGGAACCATTCACCATGGGTGGAAAATGAGTCCCTCTTGGCTCCAAATTCAAAAAATTCAAAATTCCTTTCAGAATTTTGTTTAAAATACCTTATGTTGGCCTGTGATGATGTATTATTGGGATATTAGGGCATAAGTGTGTATAAATAAGTGTTTTTGTTGAATCAAGCATCTTGAATTAGCCATTGACATATCTTAAGATTTCTTCAACAAGGTTGTGGTGAGTTTAGGACATTTTCATGTTGCTTATTCACCATTCCTTGCTCATTTCATTTCATTTCTTCATTAAGGATTTGATTACCAAAGTGGGATTTGATCAAGGCAAATCCCTATACTCTAACTGTTAACCATTTTCCCCCTTTGCATGTGTGTTTGAAAAATTTTATATGCAAATTTGTCAAGAAAATAGGTGTTGAAAAGTGGTCAACAATTCAAAAAGAAATTTCAAGTCAACTAAACCCTATTTAATCTTGGAGATAACCTATAGTTTGTTTTGTATATATTTGACTCTGTCAACCCGACAAGAAGACAAGTGCAAATCTGGATCTACAAAATTGGCCTTTGATTTCATAGATTTTTGGAGGGGGACTAATTCACCATCAATAGAAAAGGAGTCCCACCTTAAGGCTTAAAAATCTGATTTTTTTTCGATTCTAGTTCCTGACAATCAAAAATAGTTTTTAGGTATTTTTGTCAAAAGCAGGACTGATTCGCCATCAATGGCAAATGAGTCCCACTGGTGATTTACACTGATCTCTAGTAGAATCCAAAGCATTCTAGATTCATCATCCAATTCTTAGGTGCACTTTATTTAACCTTGTTCAATTCTATTTGCATTTGTTTTTATTTCTTTTGAATTTTCTACATATCACATTATGTTTTCAAACACTATATATTACATTAGTTTTTCATTAATAATTAGTCAATTACATCATTGCATTTATTCTTAATTACATCATATAATCCTGTATTTGAGTGAACCACTTCAATTTTTGGGTTCTATCTCTCTCCTTTTAGGTAAAAGATCCTACTAGTGCAAGAGAAGTACATAGAACACCACAAAATTGTTGGTTCAGGTAGGGATAAAGAGAACCATTATTGAAAATGTCTCAACCTTAAATGTGTGTAGTGTAAAGCTTTTGCATAAACTTTGTGTTGATAAATCAAAAATTCAACCTAACTCTTTATCTATTAAGGGATTTAATAATGTGGGAAAGAAATTGCTTGGTGTGATCACTTGTCCTATTACAAATGGAAGGGTCACATTAATTAGGAAAATCAATCCATGTTGAGAACCCCTAAATATGTAAATGATCAATCTCCAAAACTCATTAGTGGGGTTAGTTCATACACATGCAAATCTATGAATACTCCTATGAAATAACATATCATGCTCCAAAATGCAACAAATAACAAGGATGATCAAAAGACATATAAAAGAATGACATGTACCTATTCCATAGTGGATTGGTGTCACTGGTGAAAACTAACCCTTTCCCAATCCTTGAAAATCTCAATGATAAAATTCCTTGAAGATGGAGTGAAGTGGACAAAATTAGCTCTCAATTAAAGAGAGTAACTTTGCATGAAGATTGTGGATGGATTGTTGAAGAATAAAAATTCTATTTATAGAATCTAAAACTGAAAGAGCACCAAAAATAGAGCAATGTGGGATAAAGATTTTGCCAATAAGAAGGAGCCACTTGTCACCTTGTGAGTGGATGGAGGATGTGCAAGTTTTGGTCAATGTGCCAATAAATGAGATTGGTTGGCCTTTTCAAATTCAAATTTGGATTGTTGGAGAGAGAAAAAGAGACTTAAATTCCAAGTGGGGGACATGTAAGAGGGTAGTTATTCACATGTTGGAAGGGACAAGCCAACTTGTTTTCAAATTAAAACTTGAGGAATATTTTCCAAAGATGCCTTGTTGAGGGAAAATAAGGAATTTAATAAATCAATATATTGATTAATTTGTGCAAGTGGGAAAAGCAAGAGGATGTGATGGGTGATTAGATTAGATTAATCAAGATTAGGTTAACTTAGTGAGGGATTAGGTAATTTTGACCATTTTGACCTAGATACTTTGATTTATTTAAATAAAAAGGGAGAAATATGAATTTGAGATTTAATTAACTAAATTATGGTTTATTTAATTAAAAGGGTGATATAACATAAAGGTTAATCAATTTGAAGGAGATGAACTTAGGAGATGATTTATAAAAGATGGAATGTTAGGATGTGATTAAAATTGATTTATCTAATAAAATGAGGTAATGATAGGCTTAAATTAACTAAAGTTAATTTATTCAATTTAAATGGATGATCCTTAGAGATTGAATTAAAAAGACTTGATTTCTTTGATGAATGGGTGAATGAACTTTGTTTACTTAATGAGTGGATGAATGTGAATAATGCTAATTTCATATGTCTACATTTTTCCCCTCTTTGAAGCAATGTACTTTCTATGTTGGTTCAAAGAATAATCTAGCCGCAATCAAAATTTAAAATTTTTTTGTGCCCTAGTTGAAAAAAGTACACTAGTACATTGCCCCCTCGAGAGATCGAGTGGTAAGATTCTATTTGAGGGTTGATCTCATGATAAAGAGATTAAAAATGGATGGTTATGATGATTATGCAAATGAGATGGTTTTAAAATGCTTAGAATAACAAATCTATATTATCCTAAACAAATTAAATGATAATGCAATACATGTGAGATGGATGATGCGATAATTCCTATATGATTATGCAGTAGGTGTTTTATGCAAATGTATGATTTACGAGATGCTTAAACTAATAGATCTATATTATGATGATGGACATGCATGTGAGATGTTGTGTAGAATACCGATGGTTTGTGCATGTAGGATGGATGCAATGGTGATGATGATTAGTTGATCATGACGTGATGTTAGTGTGGAAAACAAGAAATGAGAAATAAGGTGATGAGAAGAGGATCCAACAAGACAATTTAATGAGAGATGATGAAAAATGGATGATTTACTTATCAAGAATTGGGATTTTTTAAAGGGTCACTTACCTTATGTTTGATAACATGCATAAGGATGATGCCTGAAGGTATAAAAGACCAATATGGCATTGTACTTAGTGTGATGGAATTTGACTCAATAAGTAGATATGAGTATTCTTGTTCACACCTGACATATGAAAACCATGCTAGGATGCACTTTAAAAGTTTCACACATCTTAGACCAAAACACAGAAAGGTATATCCTATCAATGCAATAGTCAACAAGCTTCCTAAAACATCCTCCATACATATCTATCAATGCAAGTATTTGCCAAGTTATATTATAAGAACATCCAACAAGCATAGTAGACAAAAGATAATGATTGTTTCCCCATTCCTATCTCCCTACATCCATTTGTTTGGACATCATCAAGAGGTTATTGGAATGAGAACAAAAAGATAAGTCAAAAGACAAAGATAAAGTAAACAAATAAGATGATGTTATTCAATACTACTAACCAAAAGGAAATGTGTTTTCAAGGATAAGAATTGAAACTATTGCCAAAGCATAATGCCCATTGTAGGAAGGATACATCCTAGAACATGTTAGTGGATGGTGACACATCATTTTGTTTATCCAAAGTGTTATTTCCAATATAAATAATGGCCATTGTAGGAAGGATACATCCTAGGACATAATGTTATTAGATAATTGATGTGAGAATAATTGGATGAGAGGCTATTGACACAAAGAGCTGACCAACTTGTTTACGTATTGACCTTAACTTGAAACTTGACATTTTGAGTTTTTAATTTTCACCTACTAGACTTGTTTCCAATTGTTTTACCAAGGGTTGAGGATGACAATCATTTATTATGAGTGATGTTATTGTGGGTGAAAGTGAGATGAGATAGATGTATTTTTTTCAAATATTTGGATGTTTTTGGAGTTTTGCACTATTTTGAGGCTGCTTTTGGTATTTTTTTGAGATTTTACAAATGTTTTGATTTTTGATTTTTTAATGTTTTTGGGGTTTTCTAAGAATTTTACCAAGATACTAACCTAATGAATTATCCTAGGGGCCTTGCGAGCTGATCAATAGATTAGCCTTGCCTACGTTAAACAATGCAGAGACCACACAGTTTGACTGATGACTTGACCAATTACAGATGAAGGTATACATGATGAGATGCCAGTTTATTATGATGGACTCCTAAAGGACTAACCTAAGTGTCTCGGGAGATGATCAAAGATCACCCTTGCCTACATTCAAGGCTTAGAGACCCATAGTTCGACAAGATCACTTTGTTTTTGGCTTTTTGACTTTTTCACCTGTTTTAGGATTTTGATATGTTTTGAATGTTTTTGGATTTTGTGATTTTTCAAAAAAAAAATAGTTTGTGACTTTTCAATTTCAAGAATATACATGAGTTTGATCCAATGAGAACATGACCCATGAGTGATGTAATAGACTACTCCAATAAAGGCAAGACAAACTGACCTTAAAGATGGGTCGAGTAGTACTAGGAGGGATCATGATACAAACCCAGGACCAAGCTATGGTGTAGATGTGAGTGGATGAGTGATGGATGGAGATTAAAATGCGATGGATGATGGAAATGCAATGGATGGATGATGCAGAAAAAGATGTAAACATCCTAGTGGATGGAAAGTGCTTATTTACACAAGGAACCTATTTGTCAGGTTTTCACCGAGGTACTTGTCAAAAGTGCCACCAAAGTGGTTTTAACTAGAGGACAATTTTTCTCTTTACTATTTTTGATCCTTTTTCTAATTTTATTTTTTTGGATTTTTTTTCTTTTTTTCTTTTTTTTGTTGTCACCAAGACGCCTGTTTTCCAGGTTTTCACCAAGGTAAACATTTCTTCAGGACATTTTCTAATTTTTTTTTTTGGATTTTTGGTCCTATACCTTGAAAGATTAGGCATAAAATTTCTTGAGAAGAGATTTGTTCATGGGCTCTTGCAGAGGTTCCCTTTCAGGTGTTGATAAATGATATGCCCTTGAATTGTAGCTTGTTGTGATGAAAAATGGTCCCAACCAGTTGGGTTCAAATTTTCCTTTACTATTTGGATTTGGGACATTCTTTTGATTCTCTTTTAGTACCAATTATCCAACTTGGAATGTGCTACTTCTGATTTTCTTGTTATAGCTCCTCTTGCGTCTATTCTGATACACTTGTAAATGATTTAAAGCATCTATACACCACTCATCCAATAGCACCAACTCATTTAGTCTTAATACTAGGTACTCTTCATCCATGATGAGGTTTTACAATGATATTCTTAGTGACAGGAGCTCAATCTCAATGAAGAGTACTGCTTCTAATTCGTAGACCAAGGAGAAAGGGGTGGCACTAGTGGGTGTGTGGATGCTAGTTCGGTAGGCCCAAAGGGTGGGATTGAGCTACAAATGCAAATCACGACCTGAATCATTGACTATTTTCTTGAGGATATTTAAAATGGTTTTATTTGTGGTTTCTTCTTGGCCATTTCCTCGGGGATAGTATGGGGTGAAGAAGCGATGTTGGATTTTGAATTTTTCACGCAAGTCAAAGCCATCCTGATTCTTAAATGGTGTCCCATTATATGAGATAATGGCTCGTGGGAAACCATAGTGGAAAATGAGATAGTTTAGGATGAACTTTGATATCTACTTCCCGATTATATATATCATGGGTATGGATTCCACCCACTTGGTAAAGTACTCAGTGGCAGTTATGATGAAATTTTGGCCATTAGAAGAAGTGGGAGTGATTTTTCTAATGAGATCAAGTCCCCACTACAAAAAGGGCCATGGTGTGATGATGGGATGAAGTTCTTGAGCTAGAGCATGGATGAGGTATCCATGCTACTGACATTGTAGACACCTTATGACGTGGTCATGTGCTGCTCTTTCCATTGTAGGCCAATAATACCCCATCCTAAAAATTTCTTGGCTAGGGTCATTCAACTTGAGTGTGAACCACATATGTCGTTATGTACTTTAGTTAAAGTGGTGAATACCTCAGCATTTAAACAACATAAAAAAGGTTCCTTCTATGCTCCTAGAATACAGGGTATCTCCTAGGATGACAAATCAAGATGCCATTTTGAAAAAGGTTCATTTTAAGGTTTGGGGTAAGTTAGCAGGTATGACACCTATTCGTAAGTAGGTATAAATGTCATGGTACTAGGGATCACGACGAACAATGATTTCACACAAATTCCAATTCTAGTAGCTCAAATGTGGGCACAAGAAGCTACTCTACTGATAATTCATATTTTGGGACATTATGAGGGATTTCCAATAAGGATCCAATCGTTTCCATTGTGTATGTTGCTCTATTGTTGGCTCTGGGTATCTGCTCAAATGTGATCTCAATAAAAGATTCCTTGAGAGACTCCACCAGTTTCTTATATGAAGTGAGCTTATCATCCTTAGTCTGGTACTCATCATTCACTTGGTTTATTATCAGCTAAGAGTCTCTGTATACTCTGAGGGTCGTGATGTGCCACCACACTGCTATTCTGAGACCTATGGTTAAAGCCTCATATTCTGCAATGTTTTTGGTGTAGGGGAATGCCAATTTATAGGACCTTGGTATGCAATCCCCCGAAGGGGTGATAAATAAGACCCTGGTTTGTGATCCATGTTGTGTGTATTAGCCATCAAAGTAAAGTTTCTAGTGGTCGGCCATGTTGAGATTGAAGATGGATTCATCTAGAAACTCTGAGATGAGAGGATTCTTTGAATAGATGGGTGCTTCTACAAGTTGATTTTTGATGACTTGGACTTTAATTTATTTTTGCTCCATGTATTCAATGTCATACTTTAATAGTATCATGACCCATTTTCCCATTCTTCCAATGGGCATTTCCTTTGATAGTAAGTACTTGAGAGGGTCAATATTGGAGATGAGTTTTTTTTTGTGTGCCAACATGTAATGTCTAAATTTTTGTGACACAATCACTACTTCTAGACATGATTTCTTGATGAATGAGTAATTTAACTCATGCCCAACCATTGTTCTATTGATATAATAGATGGCCTTTTCTATCCCATTTTCATCGTGTTGAGCTAGGAGAGCTCCAAGGGCTGTTGTTGTTGTTGACACAGAGAATTAATGGATTTCTTGGAATTGGTGGCATTAGGACTGGTGGTGTAAGAAGATATTCTTTGAACTTATTGAAGGCTTCTTCACACTTTTTATCCCAATTGTATGCTACTCCCTTATGAAGTAGCTGAGAGTGGATTTTGTTTATCTGCCAGCTATGCTATGAATCTTCAGATGGACTAAAGCTTTCCTTGGAGACCTCTCAATTGTTTCAATGTTTTGGTTGCCTCCATCTCATGGATTGATTTTAACTTTGCTAGATCTACCTCAATACCTCTCACTAAAAGTATGTATCCTAGCAAATTTCTTGATTGTATGTCAAAGACACACTTCTTTGGATTTAATCGGACCTTGTATTCCTCAAGCCTATCAAAAATGGCACTTAAGGTTGGCATGTGATCCTTCCTCTTTCTGAATTTGGCTAGACTTTCATCGACATAATCTTTGACAGTTTTATGGATCATTCCATGGAAGATTAAGGTCATGTCTCTTTGGTATGTTGCTACTGCATTCTTCAAGCCGAATAGCATCATATTCCAACAAGAAGTCCCCCATGGAGAAGTGAAGGCCATTTTGTGTTGGTATTCTTTAGCAATCATTATCTAGTTATATCCTAAGAAACTATCCATCAAGGAAAGCATTTTGTGTCTTGCTATCATGTCTACGATCATGTCAATGTTCGGAAATGGGAAATCATCTTTTGGACATGCCTTGTTTAAGTCCCTAAAGTCTATGCAAATTCTGATGCCCCCATCAGGTTTTGAGATAGGAAATAGGTTTGACACCCATTCTGGATAGTCTATTGATTGAATGAATCCTGCATTCGATAGCTTATTTAGTTCCATTTTGAATAGTAGAGTAATCTAAGGGTACATTTTCCTAAGCTTTTGTCTAACGAGCTTTGATTTAGAGTATATTGCTAGGTGATGAACTACAATTTTTGGATCGAACCCTGGCATGTCTACATAGCTCCATGCAAAGTTTACCTATATCTCTCTCAAGAAGGCTACTAGGAGTTCTTTTTCTTCTATCAGTAATGATTTTGCATAGACTGTGATGTGTGAGGTCTCTATTTCTGGATTAATAGGATTGCACTTTTCTGCTAGGACCGTTGATTTTTCTTGATGGAGAACTCTGAAAGGAAGATTGAATCCCCCATCCTTAGGGGCCTCAGAGAATTTTTCACCATTGGATGTGTCCTTTATTTTTAAATTTTTTGTGTCAAAGAGTGCCACAGTGTGGTTTTCACTCAAGGACTTAGATATTATTCTTAATTTCTCACTTTTGTGACTGAGGGACTCAATCATTTCCCCATAGTGTGTGTGTGTATCTACTCAATGATGAACCCTACTTTGTGATCCCCACACAAAATAGTATCCCATAGTCCAATGAATTTTGAGAGCACCTCATCATTTTTGAATGTGTCAGGAACTGGTGGTCCTCGTTGCTCATAATCAATGAGTTGGGGGTAAACTAGGAAGATTTCATGATTTTGATGGTGTGAATCAAAGGATAAGGTGCAAATCATGAGAAGGGTGGTATCCTTGAAGAGCCTAGGTAGGTTGGTTATGGGAACCTCACCATCACTACTACTTCAAACATTAGTTATGTCAAATGTGAAGTTGTTTATGACTTGACCTATAGATACAAGTAAGCAAAGTTTAGATGTGGATTGCTGAGGAGGATTATCTATTTTTCTAACTAGAGGACTTCAGCCATGTATGGTTATACTTGGAAGGGTACATCCAAGGCCAATACTTCTCATTCGTGTCTCTGGAATGATAGGTATTATAAGCCCGTTGTCATTTTCCCCAAGTCTCTGTTTTCTATCATAGCCCATTGTGAGCATCATTTGCAAAACTTTGCTTCTGTCATCCATTGGTAGATTGGTTGTTGGTCTATTATCTTGGTATAGGAGATGAGGTGGGTCCTCCTCTATGAATTCTTGGTTGAGATCTCCCCAGCTTTTGAAGTTGGGATATTCTTCAAGGGATGTTTGAGATGTGGAAGCTTTATTTGCATGCAGATGTCCTCGTGATCTGGGAGACTGTGGTAACTCTCCTACCACAAAATATTTTTTGGGAATTATGTAGTTTCCACAACCATTATCCTAGATGATGAATTTGATATCAGAGATAGTCAGAATGGCAGGAGTGGTGGGTATCTCTATCGTAGAAGTGGAATCGAGAGTGGTTGGATCAATGCATGGTGCTGATGGGCCTTCATCATTTTTGGGCACTTGAGGGATTTTGTAGTACTTTTCCTCAAGTTTCTTGCAGTAGGAGAATGGTTCAAGATCTCCATGGATGGTGACCTCTTGTCCTTCATATGTGATTTTGACACATTGATGGAAAGTTGATGCTACTACTTGCATTGCATGAATCCATGAATGTCCTAGGAGAATGTTATAAGGTAAGTTGAGGTCCAGGACCTAAAAGGTGGTTTCCATGGTAGCTGGCCCTACTTGAATAGGGATTTTGATCGTGCCTTGGGATATTCTTTCTTGACAATCATATGCTTTGATTGTAATTCCTTTTCCTTTGTCAATGGAATCATGTGATATTTTTAACTAGTTAATGAGCTTGAGGGAACAAATATTCAAGCCTGCACTTTCGTCCACCAAGACTCACTTGACTTTACTTTTCTGCACTAGGACCTCTAAGTGGAGTGCATGGTTATGAGATGGTTGACCGAGAAAGTCTTGATTGGAGAACATAAGGAGATTTGGAGTGATGATCTTTCCAATCATAGCTTGGAATTGTTCCACATCAATATCTACAGGGATGGTGGATGAAGCGAATGCTTCCTAAAGGATTTTCTTTCGGGCGGATGAGATTTTTAATAACTCCATGATGGAAATTTTTGTTGGCATTCTTTTTAGCTGATCAAGGACATTGTAACCATTGGGAATAGCTCTAGGTGTAGGGACTCTATTTGGCTAGGATGATCCTGCGATCATAACTTTGTCACCTCTTGTGGTGTCTCCATAATCGGCATGGACTCCTTTGATGGTGATGGTAGCACAATAGTCATCTAGAGATGCAATGACATGGTTGTACACATGATTTTTATTTTTGAAGGTTCCTTCCCCCTTATCAGTTTTATTGCTCCCTTTGTTGTTATGGTTAGGCATCAGATTCATGTATATTTTCAGGTTTTGGTTTCTTGTTGGTTGTTCCACATTTATAATTCTTTGATCAATGAGGTCTTGGACTATGTTTTTTAACCTTATGAAATTATTATTGGTGTGCCCTTTGATTTTGTGGAAGTCGCAAAGGTGATTTTCATTGTACCAAGGAGGTTTAATGTCTAGTTCATGGTAGTTCTCATTGGTGGGAATCTTGATGAGGCTTGCATTTATCAATTTCCTCATGATCACTTTGAGTGGTTCCCCAACAGTGGTGTACTTTTGCTTGATGGAATTATTATTTCTCTGGGGCCGTCCCCTTTGGTCATTGACATTATTGATCACTTGATTGTTTGTTTGGTGTGTTGTTTTATTCAAATGATGGTTGTTTTGGTGATGGTTTTGGTTTTGTTTTTGTGGTGCAGGTGTGTTTTTTTGAGGGGCACTGATGACAACTTTGGCATCAACAAAACTATCGTTGGTAATATTTTGTTTATTGCCCATGTGCGAGCTTTATAATTGTAATTGGTGGGTGAGCAATTGTTCTATTGTTCAAGATATGAAGTTCATCCTCTTGGTTGTGTAATAGGGCTTGTTCAATGTTGAGCACATTGGAAATCAACTAGTCATATGTGGTGATTCGTTGGACCTTGAGATGGAATTCCAAGAGACCATCAAGGCTAGATATGATAATGCACACTTGTTGCTCCTTGGGCATGGCCCATTTTCTCCTATTGGCCTTAGATCACCATCATTGTAGGCACGAAGCAAATGATTCATTCTTACCTTGTTTCAGGGTTGAGAGTTCCTCTAGACTGATATCCATCGTGATATTGTATGCGTATTTTTTGTTGAATGCGTCTATGATTTCTTGGAATGTTTTGATGCCTGTAGGTAGGCCAGAGAACCATTCCATGGTATGGACAACCAAAATCCTAGGAAATAGCTGCATCAGATAAGTATTGTCATACACGACTTCCATGTAATGAACATGGAATTTGCTAATCTGATCTTTAAGGTTTCTCATCCCATTATACTTATCAAATTTATGGATCTCAACTCCCTTTGGGAATAGTTTCATTACAAGGCTTCTATCGAATGGGTAAGGGCACAAGTTGCTAGGTGTTTTTGTGGTTCACCCTGATTGAAGGTCAAGAGCTTGTTGTGAGAGCAACCTGATTTGTGTTGTCACATCATTTTGTAGATTAGGGGGTGGGATGAAAGTGTTCTGAGGTGGTTTGATTGTCGGTGGGATGGGTAGATTGGTTGGTATGTTGATGGATGATGTTTGCATATTCTATTGAGCAAATTATGCTTGTAACAATTCTTGTTGTTTTTCTTGTTGAAATTGTTCTATTAGTGCATGTTGTTGAGCTTATTGTTGCACTTTTTGTTGAGCTACTAATTGGGTTACTTCGTGTTGTTCTTGATATTGCTTTAGTGCTTTCTGATATTCTTTTTGTTGCACTGCATTTTGTTGTGCAAGATACTATGCTTGTTCTTGTGCTTGTTGTTCCTAATATTGGGCTTTGGCTTGAGTGTGTGCTTGAGGTTGGTCTTGACCTTGTGCCTATGCTTTAGCTTGTGCAGCTTCAGTGGATTTTTGTTGTTGCTGTTATAATAAGGCTTGGGTTTGTTCAACTTGTTGTGCTTGTTGTGTGATTTGGGCAGCTTGAGCATCTTCTTCCACTTGAGCGGCTTGCTAAGTAGCTAATTTTGTGGCTTGCTAAATAGCTAATTGTGTGACTTCCTGATTAGCTAATTGTGTGGCTTGTTGTTTTTCTACCTACAAGAATGCCTTTTGATAAGTAGCTTGCTGAGTGGCTTGCAATTCCATACTATATTGGCTTGATGTATTGGAGCTTGGGGTGGTGGAGGTGGTGGTGGATTCAGAATGGTGCATGTCATGGAGGTGAGGTGTGTTGTCATGTTGGTGACTTGGGTTTGATTGGTAGATGGTGCAATCGATGTGGTTAGTCATTGAGAAACAATGCTTTTAGATGTTAGGGGAGTGGTTGATGATGTGGTGATTGCTTGTGTAGTTGTCATTTCTTGTTGTGATGTCAATTACAAGTTTTGAAAGTTTGGCGTGATGTTTTGATTGATATTTGGGATGTTGGTTTGATTTTGATTGGTACTTGGTAAAAGTGGAAGCCCTAAGCCAAGAAGTAGTGTAGATGATGATGGAAATGGCATAAGTGGTGGAAATGTGAGAGATGTGATCTCTTGAGGAAATGGTGCAGTGTTGAAAATGCCCCTAGTCTGAACATGTCACCCTCTCCTTGCGAGGTTATGGGGAGAGAGGTTTGGGGTTTTGTGCAAAATAATGATGATAGGTCATTTAGATCATGCAAGGTGAGAGGATCATATGTATGTAATGGTATGGTTTTTCACAAGATGGTGTTTGAATCCAAGTCCTGATTGTTTATGAGAGGATGTGTTTGTAATGCATTAAGAAATGCACTTCCTTTGTTAACAATGGGTTGCATTGGAGCAATGGATGATGTGATTTGTAGGATGTTTTCAGTGATGTTTTGAAATGAGGGGGTAGATGAAATAGGGATGGTAGATTAGATTTGAGGCATGACTACAAAATATGGTTCCACAATAGTGCTCACATTTAAATTGGAGGGGAGTTTAGATGCTTTCTTTGCTTATTTGAGCATATATAGTGATGGATTGATTCTCCTCATGATGTTGATAATATTATGATTATCCATATTTTGAATTATTTCAATGATTTCCTCATGTGACATTCCAAAAGGATTATTGGTAAGATCCTCCACTTGGACACCTTCCTCTTGATGTTCTTGCAAAAATGGAGGAAGCTTAACTGTGAGATTTCCAAACACAATGGGATTCATTTCAGGACCAGTTTGACTTAAGTCATTTGAAGTACATGTTTCTTTGTTGGCTTCCATGTTCCTTGTGTGTTGCGATTTAGTTTTCACCATAAAATAGGGATCAATTTTTGAGAATGAGGAAGATGAATTCTCTAATTCTTTGGATTGATCCAACTTTAGGTACAAAAGGGTATGTTTTAGGATGATTTTAGGATCAAAGGGTGATAATGATATGGATGCAAGATTGGTGTTTTATGGATGATTGGAACTCTTGA
>VDFB02379290.1:38406-191227 GCA_007258455.2 Sequoia sempervirens
CTCTTTGGAAAACAAGGCTAATTGGGGCTCCAATATAGTGAGAGAGGTTGTTTTAGGGAAAATGTTCTAAAGGAGTCATATGAAGTTGATGGATATGTTGTGTATCTAAAAAATGGGTATCTAAATCATCTATGTGTTTGTCAATTTATTTGGAAATTTTTGGAGTTAAGGGCTAAAAACTGAGTTTCCACTACTACCAGGATTGAAAGGTGAAACTGAGAAATTGTGCTTCTAGTGATTGTTTAACTTGGAAGATTATTTGAATTATTTTAGAAGATCGTTTTAACCTTGTTAGATGCCTCTTGAAGGAAGGTTTTCAATTGGATTGAGATTGAGCTTCTTGGGTTTGCATCAGAGTTGTATCAAAGCACAGTAGTAGATCTTGTGTTGTTGTTTTGAATTGGTTTTGTAGGTAGGTGAAGAGAGGATTGTGAAAATGCCACCTAAAGGAAGTGTAGTTGCAAGGAAGATTGACACTCATTACAAGGAAATAGAAGTCTTGAAAAGAGATATGGCTACTTGGAAGGAAAAGGATAGAGTGGAAGATGATGAGAGTGAAATTGAAGAGAAGGAAGAAGTTCCTGGTGAAGAAGAGGAGATGGATCCAGATGATGTGAGACTGATGAATATTTTGAAGGCTATGAAGAAGGATGGACATGAAAAAATAAATGTTCCTATGTATGGAGTAAAACTTGATAGTGAAGAGCTCCTAGATTGGATTGGGGCTATGGAAAACTATTCTGATAGTGAAGATGTTGATGAAGGACATAAGGTGAAGAAGGCTAAAACAAGATTGAAGGGACATGCTTTTGGTATGGTGGATTTTTTTGCAAGAGGAAAGGGAGAGACAAGGAAAGAGAAATATCACTTCTTGAGAATAGATGAAGACCAAATTGAAAGCTAAACTCATTCCTTGTGATTACAATGTTCAATTTCCTAAGAAGTTGCAAAATCTTAGACAAAAGGAACTAGATGTAAAAGCATATACTGAAGAATTTTATAAGTTAAACATAAGAACTAGGCATGAATAAGATGAGGAAGGAATGGTTTCTACGTACTTGAATGGCTTGAGGTACAACATCTAGGATGAGATCATCTTGTTGGCACCTAAATCAATTGAAAAATGCTTTCAAATAGTAATGAGGGTACAAGAAAAACTAAAAACGAGACAAGATAAGGCAATAAGAGGAAGAGGAAACATTTCTAGGGGTAGAGGCACAACTTCAACATCAAGGCAGCCTAAGGAAGATCATGAAGATGTTGAGAAGAACAAAGAACAATCCCTTGAATCAAGAGGAGGATGGAGAGGTGGAAGAACTAATTTTAGGAAAAGGAGAGATTACAATGAATTCTTAGGAAGATGTTATAGGTTTAATGAAATTGGTCACCCTGCCTTCAAGTGTCCTGATAAGTTTAGTGCTGCAGCAAGTGGAAGTGAAAGAAAAGGTGATAAAAGAGTCAAATATGTGCAAGGAGATGAAGAAGAGAGTGTGAGTTCATCAAGTAGACCTAAAGATCTAGAGGTAGGATAAGCACTCATGGTGAGAATACCATTGTTTCAAGCACCTAAGGAGGAAGACATGAGCCAAATAAAGAGCCTATTCATAACCTCATGCAAGTGCAAAGGTAAATTGTGTGAAGTTGCAATTGATTTTCATTCTCAATATAACATGGTGTCTAGGGAGATGGTAAATAAGTTGAGTCTAGAAAATATACCTCATGTAGCACCCTATAAGGTTTCTTGGGTACATGATAGTCAAGCCTTAGTGGTGAATGAGCAAGCATATGTGGATTTCTAGATTGGGAAGTACAAGGATAAAACTTCCCATGTGATATATTGCCAATGAATTATTTCCATCTTCTCTTGGGAAGGCCATGGTAATTTGATATAAGGTCTATGTATGATGGTTGGGAAAACACCTATACCATTTGGAAGGATGGTCAAAGTTTCAAACTAACTCCTTTGTAGGGAAAAGAGAAGGATAAAGGAAAGTATAAGGTGGTAATTTTTGGAAAGAAGGAGCCTTTAAGGCTTGAGGACAATAACCATGATATGTTTTCTAATTTGGAGAATGGTTGTGTCATTAAGATAGTAAGAGAAGCATCTCCAAATGGTGCTATGATAGTAAAGGGTTTAGTTTTGCAAAGGGAAGGGAAATAATTCATGCCCAAACCTAATTTGGTTAAGGTAAATAAAAAATGGACAATGAGGAGTTTGGTTTTGCACAAAAAGGAAGATACACTTAGTTTGACATAAGCAAGATGAAAGGGAACAAATGTGTAGAGCAGCATGGTAAGGTGTTTGAGGGAAGTTTTGTGAAGCAAGATGAAATCATAATTAGGACTACTGCGTTCCCTATAGATGAGTGCAATGCTACAAAGCAAGTGAAATATATTATTGTGGGAGTGGAAAAAGATGTTGATACATGGGTATATGACAATGATAGTCTGAAAAGCCTAAGAATAGTGAGTATGGGGCCAAGTAAACAAGGAAACACAAGTCTGGTAATAGTGAGTGGAAGGAAGGGAATGCAAGGAATCATGGGAAGTTCTAAATGTGTGGATGAAGTAAAGAAGGAGGTAGGACAAAATACTTCTAAGTCTTGTTTTTTTATAGGTACAAGGATTGCTCAAACATTAGATTTTGATCTAGACATAAGAAGAAAACAGACAACAGGTCTGAACAGGGACATGAAGGAACATTTTAATGTGAACATAGTAATGAAGGCATAGCATGTAAAAAGAACTAAGTCGAAGGAAAATGCAAGTTAGAGGATGCATGGAGAAATTTCAAGGAATGGACTATCTTTCAACTCTTGTGATAAGATTTTTTTCTTTGTGGGGGTGAAGTTTGTAGGAGCAACCAATCACCTAGTCTCAAAGTTTCATGTTTGAAGGTATAGTAGAGTCAATACTGTGTGTATAGGGTTATACAAGTGTGTTTAGTATTTATTTATGTTCAATAAGGTCTAAAAAGACCAATCTAATGTAAAGGATTTGAGTCATTTGGTTGAATATGTCAAATTGCTTTATAAAGAAAAACCTTATGTTATCATGAGTTTTGAGGAATATAGGGAGTAAAGTCTTAATACATGTTAATAAGGTTCCATGGGACTATTCTATGTGTCTTTGGTTAGTTCATAGTCACTTGGGGTTAGAATGTAAACATTTCAAAATGTATTGCAATGATGTTAACAAATTGTGAAAGTAATGTGAAATTGCATCCAACGGTCACAAAAGGATTTAAAAGTTAATTGGATAGTTGGTTGGTTGGTGGTTTTGAGGAGGATAACCTTTAAAAATGTGAAGGAAATAATTTGTAACATTGACAAGAAGATTTAAAAGAAGAAAACAATAAAATACCCTAATATTTCTTAGAATTTTTGTGTTTTACTCTCTTTTCCAGTCTTATATGGGTCCATACAGGTATATTATGGCCTGATATTTTTAGAATTTGTAATTATGTGCTTTTATAATCTATTTTTGGTGTTTTTAGGGTCTATTCAATACTTTTGTGAAAGGAATTTGTAAGAAATAATGGCTGCCCTATTTTCTTGAATTGAGGGTTTTGAAGAAGATTAAATGAGGAAATAACCAATCCACCTACTATAATTAATATGTTTTTTAGTGGATTGGTTTGTAATATTTTATTATAAGTGTTTGAATTTTGTATGGAAATAAAGAAGTAAGTGACTGTGGTGTTGGAGTAACACCCTAGTCTAAGCAGGGTTATTCCAATCAGAAAATGAGGAACATAGGTGGTAATTCTAAAAATTAATGAAATTAATGGCCTTGTAAGTGTTGATTATGCTTGTGAAGAGATAGTTAAATGTGTTTGAATCATTGATTGAACTTGGGGAGGTTGGAAATGTGTACTTACAATAAGGGTGCTTGAAAAACCTAGGTTTCTAGGCTACAAGGACAATTTTTGAGTTGGGAAACAAAATAAGCTCTTGGGGTCTTAAAACCTAGAAATCATAAATTTTGGCACCTTTCGTAAGACTATTTCAGGTTACCTTGGTTTTGTGCTGAGTTTTGAGAGGGGTCTCTTTGGAAAACAAGGCTAATTGGGGCTCTAATATAGCGAGAAAGACCGTTTTATGGAAAATGTTTTGAAGCAGTGATATGAAGTTGATTGATATGTTGTGTATCTCAAAATTTGGTATTTGAATCATCTATGTTTTTGTCAAGTTCTGTGGAAAGTTTTGGAGTTATGGGCTAAATATTGAGTTTCCACTACTATTAGGATTGAAAGGTGAAACTGAGAAATTGTGCTTCTGATGATTGTTTAACTTGGAAGATTGTTTGGATTTTTATAGAAGATCATTTTAACCTTGTTAGATGCCTCTTGAAGGTAGGTTGTCAATTGGATTGAGATTGATCTTCTTGGGTCTGCATTAGTTTCATCAAGGTGTTTATGGCTTTATCAATTTTCTAGAAAATACTTCTCTCAAGCTTGTTTGAAAAAACATCATTAAATGTATGCTTTTTGAAATTCTAGATGTGCTCCATAATGTCTTCCATGTTCTTGAATTAAAGTGTAACTTGTTATAATTCGTTAAAATTTGGCAACAAGGCCACTCCATTTTTTATTATAGGATTGATAAATTGTTAGTAAAAGGAAGTAATCAAGTTACATTAGTTCATTGGAAACGTGGGTATTTATTAAATTTCAAAATATACTTAGCTATTTGAAGGATTTTTTCCAACCTTATTAAAAAGGGTAATCATTCTACTAAATTTTATGACATGCAATATTATGGTATGTTAATTACATCATTTAAATCACATAAACTAAGTGTTACTGGTTTTTCATTTTTCTCAATATAATTGAAAATTGTTAGGCTTGTGTTCTAGCAAAATAACATAGAGATATTTTGTGTTGTTTAACTTATTAATTGCAAAGAGTCTTGCAATTCTTTTTTTTAGCTATTTTGGGCCCTCACTAGTAAATTTTGTTGAAGGATATCAATATTATGTTATCCATCTCTCATCATAGTCAATTGACTTGGATTTATTTATTGTAAAAGAAATATAGTTATTTTGAAAATCTTATGAATTTTTAAAATTATTTTTAAAAATGAAACTCAAACACTAATTGGAAATTTGAAATAGAAAGTGGTGGAGAGTTTATAGAATCATTTTGATTGGATCATCTTAGCTAAGATAGGGTTAACCATAATCTCATTACTCTATATGGTTCACATAAAAAACTTATAGTTAAAGAATCAATAATTATATTTTAAAGGAATATAATATAAAAAATATATTTAACTTCATAGTAGATCTCATTAAGTTTCTCTTTATCATGCAACTCTATATAAAGTTTTTCTTAGTCATCCTCCATCTATTTGACTTTGTTGTCACTTGTACAACATACCTATTTTTTCATGAAAATTGGGAACCATGATATGACTTATGTTTATATAGTTGTTTGTCTAGGTCATTTGCATGTGCATATCATGTGGTTTCCATACCTCATTCAAGCCATTTTGCAATTTGGTCTATATTTTCCATAGTCTCATGTTATTTCTTCATACTATACTTTTATGGTATCATTTATCCTCCCATAACCTATGCCAATTTTATTCTCTAAATTAATCGACATAAATTTTATAAACCTTAAAGTCTAATGTAATTTAACAAATCAATTTATCTCATATATATATCTTAATAATAATAAACATCCATAAACAATAATTTAAGAAAAGTCTATTTATATCATAGATTAGCTATATATTCTTTATCTTGAATTTAAAATAAGGATTGTAGGTAAAATATATAGATCTTTTAATTTAATTTTTATATTTATTATATCTTATTTTACAATTAGGTAAGGAAAATTTTATCTTTTATAGTTAGAAAATTTCAAAAAATGATAGATAATATGAAAAGGTGATAATTTTTCTTTTACTTGTGAAAAATGAAAAATATATTGATGGAAGATAGTATACAACCATTTACAACATAAATATTTGTTGATAACAATGATTATGAATAAAGTTGATATGCTTCAAGAAGTAGAAATTAAATCCACTCATGATTAAACATTTAGAGAATATTGGATTTAATTAGAGGTAGACTCCAAATAGGTAACATTCTAGTTACCCATCATTATAGAAGTGAGTTTGGTCAAACAATCAACCACTATATTACATTCCCAAACTATATGTATAGATGAGATGGAATCAAAATTATGATCAAGAGAAAAAAAATTATCAAAGAAGCCAACTTCTTAATAAAATAATTAAACTACCATTTATTTGGAAGAGTAAGCAAGATCATGAAGTACATTTAAAAATAATAATTTCTTCCATACCAAATCATAATTTTTTCCAATGGCACAAGAATAGTATAAACCCCCATTTGATTATTAGTACAATATCACTTAGAAATAGTGATGAATAATTATCCCAAATTTTTACTATCATGACCTATTGAACTAATCTCTATTTTCTTTGAATTATCCAATGAAAATCCATTAATATTAATTTATAATTAACTGGATAAGAAAGGAAACCACTTACCAACTAACCACCTTAGTATTCTTTAATATTACACCCTTTTAAATATGAAAAGTAGTAGAGGATGATACCCCATTGAATATATAAGATTCAAAAGGAAAAAAGAGATTCTTTAAGAGAGTAGGTTTATTAAGAGTAAAAAATTAGACATAGATAACCTTAAGTAGGGAGGTGCATTTTTGAAGAAAATATTTTCTATTTAAAATTATATTTGAAAGGAAATGACATTATTTTTTATTTTTTTGATGAATAGACAACTATCTATATTAATTCAAATATAAAGATACATATTCACAAAAAAGGATGGGTGGTAAAAAGGAACACCCTAAAAGTCAAATGGGAAGTGCCCAAAAAAACCAACAGATCACATGGATGAAGCCCAGAAGTCCAAAATTAAATAGAAAATAAAAAGGTCATTAAGTGGCCAGAGTAGTTCTAGTAGAGATAGGAGGGTCTTTGTCATCCAAAATTTCCCCCATACAATAGCGAGGTCTAGAGTGATGTTAGGAGGAGGACCCCAATTGTCATCAACATATTTTTCCTCTTTATCTTCTTCCTTGCACTGGGGTGAGATTGCAAGTTCCAAACGCGAAAATTTATTACCAGTAGCTAGCCAACTAGAGCTAGAAGTAGGAGGGTCATGAGAAGGCCACTTAGAACTACTACCACCACTCCTTGAAGCATTGCCAGAAGGCCACCCTTGGCTAGCCCATTGTGGAGGAGAGTAGTTTCAGCAAGGAGTGCAAGAATCCCATTGAGGCAAAGGCTAGGAGTGGGGACACATAGAGCCACTCCGCTATTGGACCCTATAGGTAAATTGGTCATGGGAAGAGGTGGGAAAAGCAAGGACCTGAGCAGTAGTACAAGGGGAATTACCCCAGTGATCCAGGAGAGCCTGAAGGTGAGCAACCTCAAGTGCAATTTTGTTAGCTTGCACTTGAACCTATAAAATCACATTAAAGAAAATGATAGCTTTAGCATATAAAGATACATGAATATCCATTTGAGTGTGTGAAAAAATGTGAGCATTTCTACCTTTTCAAATATTGAAGAGAATTTCCACCCTAAAAGTGTGCCAAAGCTGGGTGAATTTTGCAAGAAATCTGTGAGAATCTCCTAGCAACACCATATGCCAAGAGAAAGGCTCTGGCCTAAAGGGCCAAAAAATGATAAAAGATGCTTAAAATTCTTAGCTTTCCCACAAAATGGGCAACAAGGGTTCTAGACCCCCAAGTGAACAAGCCGAGAACCCACATGCAAGCCTTGGAAAAGAATACACTAGGAAAAGTGGGAAAGTTTTGGCTCAACACTTGCATACCAAGCGGAAGCAAATATTTTATGCCAGACATGAGTGGGAGATTCAAGAATCCACCTCTGGATCAAACTCTAAATCATAGGAAAATGTAGTGAGAGCCACCTATAACCAAGCAGAGGCTTGTAATTTTTGAAAGTGGTGTTTGGAACCCACTTCGAGTCTTTCCACCAAGGTTTGGTCCCATGAATTCAAAATTTATGAAGCATATAAGAAAGAATAGCATTCACCAGACCCTCATAAGTAGCATGCTCTTGGTTATGAAGACTAAAATGGGAATGAAAAAATTCCCATGACATAATACACATGGTGGGTCTATGAAATATCTATTGAAGGGTTTTGATACCCTTTTGTGAAACATGATAACCTTAAGCCAAGGTGACTTAGCCATCAGCTAACCATTACAAGGAAAAAGAGGCAACCACCAAATATTATGCTAGTTAAGAGAGCCCATCTCGAAAACTAGAGCCAGCCCAACAGAGCAAGGGTTTGACAGCCTCCCAGGCTCACTAGATACTTTTGGCCACAAATGTCTCAATGATTTGGGTTGGTTCTTCCATGACTAGAAGGGTTTGAAATCTAATCCCCTTCCAAGAAAGTCTATGGACATGGAAGCTGGATTGAATATTGTGCCTGAGAATAATTTTCCAGGCCTCATCCCTAGTAAGGGCACAAATAATCCATTTAACACATAGAGTAGTCCCTTTTTGTTGAGTAGACAACAACCTGAGACCTCTTGAGTCTCTAGGAAAGCAACATAATTCCCAAGCGAAATGGTGAAACCCTCTATGAGACTCAAAGGAGGCCCAAAGAAAGTCTCTAAGCAATTTCTCAAGCTAGCCATAGGAAGCTTTGGAAGGGGCCCAACAAGAAGAGTAATAAACATGGGTGGTTGCTAGAACTTTGGAACACACTTGCAATTTCCCTGCCAAAGAGAGGGGCTCGGTAATATAATAAGCAAGCTTCTACTCAACTCTGGAGAGCATGGATTGCCAAAGCTCAGCCGGGGACGCCTGAAAGGAAAAGGGAATGCCCAAAAATTGAAATATTTCTCCTTGACCAATCCACTCCATCCATACTATTACAACCAAGGCAGAGAAGGCAAGATAGATTGTCGATAGGACAAATTTTTGTGCCACTGGTTGTCAGAGCCAAAAACAAGACATAAGGTATTAAGACACTCAAGAGCCACTAAAATGGAATCTTCTTCCTCTAGAAGAGTGAGGCATGAATGAGTGAGGATTGAAGGACTAACTTACTTTCATTTGATGGTAGGAATGTAAACATGGATTATCTTATAAAGAAAACAAAACTTTATTGGAGGGGAATATATAGAATTTCTCTTCTTTTGTTGTAGCAACATCTCTGTTCTTTTCCTGTACACTCTAGAATTTTTTTTGTAATGGGTTTTATAGACTTTATTAGATTCAAAGTCTTCAAAAGGAAAATGGATATAAAAGGTTAAAATATTGTCCTTCATCATGTGCAATATGGTGGTAAAATCTAGTGTTTTATGTTGGAATTAATCACAACCATCATATTAACTCTAGCTTTGTATTTCCTTCACTCTCCTCTCTGCCAACATATCTTCTCAATTAGTCCAAGAATGTGAACTCTCTTTCTCCATCTTAGATCCATATCTTATTATCTAGTCATTCTTTGCATCGGGATAATTTTTGAATATGATGTAATTGCATAATCTGCATGTTATATTTTTCCCACGCCATGAGCAATCAATGGAGTTAATTGTAATTAAATTGTTTCTTGTATTTTCTTTCTTTACTTTTTCAACCACATAGTTTGGAGGAGAGAGTCTCTTATGTATCTAATGTCTTTGAAATAGAAGGAAGAGTCAATATATTATTGTAACAATAGTTTTTGAGTCACTAATGAATAGGACATTATTTTTTTCAGTAAAATCAACAAATAGTAGTTCTATGTCTGAGTTTTATATTTTAATCAATGAATGCTTTGAAATATATATGAAAGAAAAATCATTTTAGCTTATCGCTATTTTTCCCTTTCTTATTCTCTATTTTGTTTTATATTTTTCTCCTATTCCTCTTCCTTCATGTGGTATCAGAGTTGTTATTTCAATTTTCATTAGATCCTTTCAAGCCTTTCTAGACTTGGGAGAAGTTCATCATTGGATGCCAAGCTCTAAAGAGGTTCTTAGAACCTTACTAATTTTCACAATGTTGCACTAACCATGTGTTATCTCAATGATTTTTTAAAGGTTCATGTTATTTTTGATGTGTCGGTCTTCTCATTAGTTATAATAATATCATTGGCTTGTAATGAGATTATCAGAATCTCATCATGTTTCAATAAGGATTTCATTACCTAGTCCAAAGATGAAAAAATTAGGGTAATTTGGTGCATTAAACCAAAAGTGGATAAATTGAAGAGAATAAATAAATGTTTCAGAACATCTCCAAGGTTTTGAAACCTTTGCTAGAAGCTGAAAAGGTTTTAGAAACCTTATTAAACTCTAATGGGCTACCATATCTTTGTGATGGTGAGTTTGTTTTGTATTGGATTCTATGGTTTCACAACCATCATTGGCACCCGATATAGTTTCTACAACATGTGAACATGATCATTAACTAAGCTAAACATGATTGAATTACAAAAATTAAACCAAGTTTTAACTAATAAGCCATGCTCCCAATGAAATTCTTGAAATATTAAACTAAGAAGCCATTAAGCATCAAATATCAAAGAAATGCTTAAAGGTGTAGTGTAGGAAAATGTATCCCTTTACATTTTAACACTTCTTTGGGTCCTCCCTGCTAAAATTGGGCTTCTTTATGCCTTATTTGGCCTTATTTTGCATCCACAAGCCTTATTTAATGTGTCATTCCAAGGATAATCCTGGCATATATCTAATGACCAATAATAATTTAATGATTTTTTATTGTATGGCCTAGATTTAGTGATATGGGACCCATACATGACCTTGGGCGTATGGTTCCCACCAAATTTTTGGGATGTGAACCTAAATTTGGCATAGAACTTAACACTTCTTAAAATTGGTGTCCCAAGCCTAGGCTACTGGGACTCATATGCCACAACTAGTGTATGAGTCCAGCTTAGCTTGCACCTATTTTAAATTCAAATTCTTGGAAAGATTTTATTCTCCTAGATATGATGTCAGCTTGTAGTGTTGTAATTTCAAGAATTTGGCATAAACAAGTATAAATACAAGGTTATTTCAAATATTTTCTCATAACAAGAGCTATTAATTTTCATGAGAAGTGTGATCTAAGAATTCAAGCATTCTAACAATTCAAGAGCATTCATAAGTTGATTATCAAGCATTTTGGAGCTATATTCGAGATTCCAACATCATGTGAAAGTCATCATACATCATGTTTGTTTTTGAGCTAACATTTGTGATGTAGGGTTCCATGATTCAAGAAAGCATTCAAATCAAGATTCATAACATTCAATCAAGAGTGAAGATCTACATTCATTACAGCCATTGCATACAAGATTGTAGCATCTTATTCAAGGGTTTGGTGAGTTGCAACATAGCTTATTTGTTCATTCGTCATTCCTTCATTCTATTTATATTTATTTCAAGGTTTGTGTAGACATGAAAAACATACTGACATACTTGATGCCGATTAATAACACCATTTCATCCTAAATCATCCCTTAGTCTAACCATTTAGTCAAGTACCCTTATTTGATTAAATTCATCAATTTTCCTCTCTTAATTAAATAAATCATTTTATCTGATTAAGTAATTCTCTTTTGTTAATTAAATCAATCTATCTGATCTAATTAACCCTGTGTCTCTATTTAATTAAACAATTCACTTTATTTTATTAAATCTCTAAGGTCATCTCATTAAATCAAATAAATTAAACCTTTTTTTAATTTAATCTAACATCATCTCCTCTAGTTAAATAAATTAAATCCTTTTATTTAATTAAATCTAAAATCACATTTCTTCTCATCTTTTGATTTAAATCAACCCATAAATCTAAATCAAATAGTAACATCATCTAACCCCTCATTAAATTAGTTAACCCTTGATTAATTTAATCTTGATCCATGTCCCATCCTCTAGATTTTTCCACTTTCACATGAAAATAGATTTAATTCATTTATTAAATCCCTATCTTCTCTCAACATGGCATAATAGGGGAATATTCCTTCAAATTTGAAATCCATCCAAGTGGATTTTTCCTTCCAACAAGACATTTATTTCATATAATAAGTCCTTTTTCCTTGAGCCACGTGGCATTTAAGACATTCCTTTTTCCCTCTTACATGTCATTTCACTAATTTTCAAATTCCACCTAAATGTATTTCTGGGCACATTCATCAAAATGTGCACATGCTTTGCCCATTCACATCTTGACAAGTGGCACCTTGCCAATGGTTGAAAGTTAGTCCCACATTGCTTCATTTTGGGCATTTCTCCATCTTGTCTTTCTATAAAGAAGAGGTTTCTCTCCTCATTTGATTATCCACAATTTTAGAAAACTTATTATACTCAATTTCATCTTCAAGTATCTCCATCTTCATCCATTTTATCAAGTTCATAGCTAGGTTATTGTAGGTTTTCCCCATGGAGCTCATTTGAAGCAATCACCAAGTGGATCAATCATCACGAAATCATGAAAATATTGCATAGGATTCGGGAAAGGGCCAATTTCCACATCAAACTGGCACCAACTCCCCCATAAGATCAAGAGTTTGCATGTTTTTTCGTAGGATTTGATCTATTTTCTTGTTCTTTCATTGTTTTCTTTCTATTATTCCCATTTTGAGCATTGCTAATGGATTTTATGGAGGAATTTGATCTTAACTTGTATTTGAATCTTCTAATGTGTTTGATTATTGTTTTTTGCAAGTATTAAGATCTTTGTTCTACATTTTGACGCTAGGAGGGAAAATCTCACATTTAGATCACATTTTTATCTAAAATTTCATGCTTTTTTTCTTTTTGTGTGTCTACAGGGAACTACACTGCTCACAGTCTAGCATCACCATATAGAATTGATAGCATGCTAGTGTCTTCATATAGCACCACTTCAAATTGTGATGCTTCATCTTTCTCGCCCAGAATTCAAAAGTTCAAACTCCACTGCTGGGTCAATTAGAGGTTGCTAACTTTTCTAAATTCCAAACTACACTGTTGGTAAAAAGTGCGATGCAATCACACTCTTTGGTTTTACTACAAAACAACACTAACTAACAAGCATCACCATTTAGCACAGCTAGAGTCCCTCAAACTGCACCGCCTATGCAGACTCCACCACTGAAAGGAAGTAAAAAGTGAAAATTCTTTTTTTATGAGATGTTCTTTTTTATTTTTTGATCATCTAGCTTATTAATTGTTTTCCTAGCCTATATTTTATAGTTTTGACTGGTTTTCTGTAGGATTTTCTAATCAAAGAAAAGGAGAAAACAAGGTTGAAAGAAGCATAATGACATCATTATTTCATGATACCAAGTGTTTTTGAACACTTTAGTGTTTTTTTAACACTCTTAGATAATTCATAACTTCTCTTAAATTTTTTTAATCTTTCATATGCTTAGGACCTACTAACTTTATTTTGGGCTCTAAAAAGAACAATTCAATTTTTGCCTCAAAAGGGCTTAAAAAGAACTTTAGGACAAACTCACTAGATTTGGTTTCAGGATTAAAAATTGAACAAGGCAATCTCCATATTTTAATGTTTGGTGCACTAAAAAGATTCAAAACATTGCTTTGTGGGTTTAAAATGAACAAGTGTTTCTATGTGTTGTAATTGCTTACTCAAAGTAATACCATCCAAAGGACATATGCACTTCTCTCGTGCCTCACAATGATCTTGATAATCAAAATGCCTTTCAGTGATCTTAAGTTGGGTAAAGTGATTTCCTCCACATTTCATTTTGGGATTAAAATTGAACAAAACTTGTGAGTGTGAGTGGAGCATATTGTGTACATTCTCTCTCTCTTTGTGTTACAACAAAGATTGATCGAGTTACGAATATTGCTTTCTTTCTTTTGTTTATCCTAGAGGGCTTGCCTTGTGGCAAAAAGTAATCACCCAAGGGAATGACCCAACTGGTAATATGCTAAAGCCAAGTGTATTTCCAGCCAGTATATAAGTGTGGATACCGGAACAAAGGATAGTATCACATAGTTGGTTCTAAGGATAAGGGAAACAATGGTCTCTAGCCGCATGGATCAATCTCTATGAACAAAAAGTCTGAATTAAAACTCTTGTTTAGAGAAGGCCAAAATCTTTGATCTATTTTTTGGTGCAAGAACGGTCATTCTGAAGTTGCCCCACACTTTTATAGCTTTTATTATAAAAATGGAAAGTATGCCATGTGAGTTTCATGGGTATTGATGCTTGGATGCCCCATATAAGTGAGTGTCATGGAGAGGAGCTAGTGGGGTCAAGTATCTAACCATTCGCTAAAAGTAGGTGTACCTGGACTTGTCCAAGTGGGGACTCAACAAATACAATCTATCATATCCATAGGGTTGTACATGTTCTTGGAACCAAAATACTTTTCTTGATTAAAAACATTAGAAAACCAAACATTCAACATGAGCATCAAATTTCAAACCCTTTACGAGGAGCAAACATCTTTGACATCTTTGGAAAAATTCAAGTGTTATTGCTTGCCCTTGGGATTCTATCCTTGGAGGCATCTAAGTACTTGGGTTTATATCTCCATTTGCTTCTACTAAATTCAACATTAGAAAACTTTTTCCTTAATTTTCTAGATTTCCACATAATGGAATTTGTATGATGGAAGGGAATTAGGACATTAGACATATAGTTTGAAACTTAAGAAAGAAATTGGATTTGGTAAAAGTAACTCATTAATCAAGGTGAAATCAATTGAACCCCACACATGTGCTTGTTTATCTTTTGTCTTATGGTGTTTCGAGCAAACATTAATCTCTTGGGTTTGAAGTAATCTTAGGGAAAAGTATGTTCTTCAAAACCTTGTCCTTGTAAATGAGTCCCTCTTAGGTTCATCTAGGATCAAAACCAGTCATTTCATCCATCTCAAACATCAATCAAATCCCATCTCATAAAAACTTTTGAACCATTGGAAAAAATCATCCATACTAGATTTTGGGTAAAATCCTTCAAATCAACATCAAAGTCACCTTGTTTGGCTAAGTGTGTGTGGATGAATCCTTCCTCATACACCTAGTTAAATTATCATCCTATGGACAAGTTTATTCCAAGACAACATCTAACCTCTTGGATTTAATGAGTTCATTATCAAATCTAAATCAAATCCAAATCGAAATCAAATTGAAATAAAAAATCCAAATAAAACCCAAAATGAAAAATTCAAAAGTCTGAAAGTATAGTATTCCTCCAAGGTTCCTAAAAATTTGAAAACCCGTATCATTCACCCATTTCATCCTTCATCTCATCATTGGTCCTAAACACCTTAGGAGTCACTTTTGCAACAAGGTCAAAAAACAAGAAAAACATGGAATATAAACTTGATTCATACATCATGAGTGGTCTAAATCAACCAAACTATCAAAGCCTTACAATGCGAATTGATCATCAAAACTCACATTTATGCAATCCATACATGGGATAATTATCTCCTACAAACCTTAGTGGTACACAAAATGTCAGAAAACCTTTCCCTATGGTAGATTCAAATCAAAGTCCAAACCTATAAATCTATCAACCAAGCACTCAATACATGAGTCTTGAACAAAGAAACATTATCCCACCAAATTGATACATGCCAAATGTGAATATACCAAGTACAAGTTTACCGAACATTAACATGTCAAATCCACACTTCGTAAACTTTGGGATAGATATTTTTGTGAATCATAGAAATGTTGTTCAAAGTCCAAACAAAATGTTAACGAATCCATGTATTGATCCAAGTCAAGGTAACACCATGCAAAATCAAAGTTACCTAAATCAAGGCAATGTGATTCCCAACCACAACAATGTTTAATTTCAACCTATAATGTCAAATCTAAACATCCCAAATTAGAACATTGTCCAAAATCAATTCGTCCATGATCCCATACAAACACCACAAGTGTACATTCCAAATATGCTTGAACAAAAACCAAATCAACTATATCAAGGGAGTCAAGATCAAAATCAAGACCAAATTTTGTGAGATCAAATTGCTACACTTACTGAAATAGTTGATTCATTGCGCCAAGAGACATCTCCACCCCAAAATCAATACACTCTTCCATTAGTTAAACCATGTCATCAAAGCATTGAGTTGTGTCCACAACCACACCAAGAACAATATTTCCAATGTCAAGAGGTTGGATATCAAGATAAACAACATATACAACAAACCCAATTGCCACATCTCAAAGATCAATCACCACATCTCCAAATTCAATCACCACAAGGTCAATCTAAAGTACAAATCTCCCAAGGTAACAAAAAAAAATTACACAACACTTGGGGAGCCAATCAAATTGGTCATGCAACAATTGATACAAGAAAATATCATCACCATTCCCAACTATGAAAATTATCAAGAGCCCTTAGTGAAACTGCCATGGTACAATGAAAATCACCTTTGTGATTTTCATAAAATCAAGGGACACACAACATCAAATTGTATTCGACTGAAAATTCTCATCAAAGACCTTATTGATCAAAAAATAATAACTATTGGGCACAATAAAGTTTCAACCACTACTGATAGCATTGACAATCTCCCCACCATAATTGTTGAAAAAAATGATCAAGATCTATCCATCAATGAGCACCTTGAGGATGTTTCTACCTCATCCGAAGATCAAAGCAACATACATCAAGAGTAACTTTTTGAACATGACAAGAGTCCCTCAATAATATCTGGCAATGATCTATTTGATCCTATAATCAATGATCCTTCCACCAATGATCATTTTGAAAATATTTCTAAATCATCCAATGAATTAGAGGACATATCTCAATAATTCATTCAAAAGCATGATCAACATCATTCACCAAAGTCTACCAATAGTCCTTTCCAAGACATATTAACATCCATCGACCTCATGGTTGCAGATATTGAAGGAATATTCAACTCAACATTTGATCCAAGTCTACTCAAAGATCAGGGTATGCGCAGGATCATGATGGGCCAAAAAGTGGCAATATGATGGGTATGTGGCTAACAATTTTTTTTTACCCAAAATTGATGAAAATGAAAAGGGTTTTTAAAGGAGATTCGCAACTTTCCACTAATATAAATTATGTTTTACTTTGAATTTAATAAGTAATTGTTATTCATTTTCTATTCGAATTATGACTAAAGTCTTGATTGATAGGATGATTGAAAAACATTTATAGCTTTCAAATGGTATCACATTCTTTGAATCCAAAACATGCATCACATTCTATAGTTTGCATAATATAGGATTAAAAATTGAAAAAATGAATTTCATGAATTTTTGACAAAGTTAAGACAGTAAGACATTAGAGTTTTTTATATATTTTAAAATTTGTAATAAATAATTCATAATTAATTATTTACTTGTAAAAACATTACAAAAAAATATGGATCACATTGGGAGATGAGTTCTCTAATTATATCTAAAATCTTATAAAAAAATATTATCATTTTATTGTGGTTAGGGTGGTTAGACAAACACCTACTTTCTTATTTTTTCCCTGAAATCTAAGTACTACTACATTGAAATTTTAAATTTTCACCAAATAGATTTTTTTTCTTTTTAAACAAACCTAGTAGTTTAGAAGATATATTCAATTTACTACAGATTCTACTCTTACTTTTTTTTGAAATAATATAGATAACTTATTCAAATTTTTGCGTCATGTTGCCTAACTCTGATTTTTCTAAATTTTTTGCCACTTAAGGGCCTATTTTTTCTATGATGATCCTGCACATACCCATCAAGAGTATATTGAGCCACTTTCCATTCCTAATGAAGATATCCAAGAACCCTTTATAAATATTTCATCCTTTGAAACTTACCCATGTTAAGAACTTGATGCAAAGTATGCAAAAAGAAATTCCAACACTAATCAAGATCAAGAATTCATATCTCCAAGATACTACAATGATATAATGGACACACTCCTATCTATACAATATGTCACAAATTATGATCATATCCATATAACACATATTCCTCCATTTACCCATGAGATTATTTTTGTGGATGGACACATAGATGGTCTTCATTCAAAACATGATTACTTTATTCTTGACATTATTACACAAAAAGAGAATGTTATTGATTCCTACAGTCAAAAATGAGTTGTCAACATCAAGATAAGATATATCCCAAATTCAAACTAAGGACATCATGTATGAAGATATCTATCATCATCCACTCATGGAAACAAGTCAAAGAAAATAGGATATTCCAGAGTCAGTAAAACAAAAAATTGAAATAACGTCACCTACAGTGGTCATTTGTCAAAGAATGCTTACTGTAAAAGAAATCTCAAAGCAAGTAGAATCAAAGAAAAAAGGTGCTACTACCACCATACTGGGGGAAACTTCATCTTAAGAAAATGTCAACATAGGGAGCATGAAGAATCCTTATGATGAAACCGATGCCAATACTACAACCGGCCATGTCATGAATCTTCATCCACCCATCATCTGATCCATGAATTGGGACCGACATCAGAAAAAATATTTGAATCAAAGCACAAATAATGTTATCAAAGAAAAAGAAGTTGAGAAGCATAATGGACAAATCAAATACATAGGTATACCAAAAACTATAAAGAAATATTATCCCTATCAAACTCCATTAGTCAAAGAAACTATGGTGCAAAATAAAAAAGGGAAAATTATCCATCAAAAATGTCCACACAAGAAAAAGTAGGCTTCCCAAGTGATGTACAAAGTGTATCAAGTAGTTGGTCCTAATTCAATGGAAAATTTTGTATCCAGCGTTCACTGCTCATCTTCCCAAGTTTGGAGAATCAAAGGTTCCAAACGATCAACCAATCCATCTTTCATTCCTAAAAAAACTCCATCCACGCCTCCATGCATAATATCCAATTCTCACATTGACCATGTATTGGTAGTGACCATTCATCATAAGGATCCAGAAGGCATCTTATTGTGATGTGAGCATAAAGATAAAGTTAACTTGGGTATCAACAAAGCATATCAGGATTCTCAAAAGTTTCTTTCAAGTGCATGTATCTTGGAAAAGCAACTTCTTCAAGTAGGATATCGATGACACATTATGAAAGAAACATCTACATCAACACCACCAAGTGGTTCAACATGAGCTTAAAATCTTTCAGAAAATACAAAAAAATAAAAAAAGGATTGAAAATAGTAAAGAAAAAAATCATCCTCCAATGAAAACTACTTCAATGGTGCTTTGGACAAGTACCATGATGAAAACCTAGAAAATAGGTGTCATGTGTAGAATCGAGCACCTACATGTGCCAATTCAGGTGCAAGTATCTCATCCCATTAATAATAAATCCAACATTCCATCCATCGTATCCATAATAAATCCATTCATCCATAATCCATTCATCCAATCCATTTTTATCCATTTGCATCCATCTTCCACATCATCTTGATCTTGGTAAAATTTTGGTGTACCCATTACACTTGCTTATGGTAAACATCTTGACATGAGCCATTTTCATTGATCCTATCCTACCCAACTAATCTGATCCATGACGCACTATCCAAATGAGATTTCTTTATATGAACACCCTATCTTATTGCAAGATAATCCATCTCCATCTAGCCCTACACCTATCCAAGCATCCACCCATGGTATTCCATACATTGCTAGACACAAGGGGAAGATATTTACATCTTGATTCAAGAATAAATCTTGATCTATATCTTCAAACTTATGTGGTGATTCAAACATTGAAAAAATGTGAGATTAGATTGGTCAAAGCATTTGTGTGAAAAAATTCCAAATCACTAGCCCATGGCATATTTTGATGATCAGATGTTCCTTATCAAGCTTCATCTTTCATCGAACATCAATCCAAACAAACATTAGTCACATCTAACACGTGCTTCAACGTCACATCAAATCATTCTAAACAATTTTGTTCCAAAATCAAGCTTCAAAATCCTAATCAATTGAATTCAATCAATCCTTCATCATCTTGGGATATCCAACCTAATCCTCATGTTTCTTAACACTATCCTTACATTGTTGTGTATCCTCAACAATGTTATCACCATCAATCCATCGATCCGATCAATCAACCCTAGCTTGGTTTTCAACAAAATCACAATCAGAGCACTGATATTATCACACATATCCATATCCAAAACATCAAAACTATACAAAAAATCCAAAAACATCCAAAATCATATCAAAATCCAAAAAAATTCAAAAAACCAAGAGAATCCAAAAACATTCAAAACATATCAAAATTCAAAAACAATTCAAAAAATAGAAAAAAAAAAGAACATGGTATCTGAACTACATCATCTTTGAGTTTAAACGTAGGCAAGGCTAATCTTTGATCATCCGCAAAGACACAAAATCCAAAAAAAATCATAAAATCTCATAAAACCCAAAAATGTTGGAAAAACAAAAATCAAAACATTTGTAAAGTCTCAAAAATACCAAAAATAGCCCCAAAACATTTCAAAAACCATAAAAAAATCCAAATATTTGAAAAAATTGATCCATCCCCATCTCGCTTTCACCTGCAATAAACAACACTCATAATAAATCACCGTCACCTTCACCCTTTGGAAAAAAAAACAAAAGCAACCACAACAATCAACAAAAGAAAACTTTAAACACAAAATCAAAATCAAAATCACTTTTAAATGCAAAATCAAACTCTTGATCATTCACAAACATGTTGGTCAACCTTATATCAACAACCTTTCAAATAGCCTGTCAACTTGCCACCATCCACTAACATTTCCTAGGATGAATCCTTCCTACAATGAGCATTATCTTTGGAAAAATTATTTTGGATTCTTATCCTAATCAAAGCAAATCCCTTTGGCTAGAGGTATGAAGAATATTGACTTGTTTGTGTACTGTATCTTTGTCTTTTGAATTATCTTATTTGCACTCATTCTTATGACCTCTCAATGATGTCCAAACAAAAGGATTTAGAGAGAAAGGAATGGGGCAACAATTATTATCTTTTTTATACTGTGCTTGTTGGACGTTTTAGTAATATAACTTGGGGAATACTTGCTTTGTTAGGTGCATCCTAGCAAGGTTTCTGTATGTCAGGTGTGAACAAGAATACTCCTATCTTTTTTTCGAGTCAAAGTCCATCACACTAGGTGCAACACCGTCATGTTTTTTATACCTTGATGCATCGTACTTATGTGTGTAATAAAGCATAAGGTAATTAGCCCTTTTAAAATCCCAATTCCTGATAAGATTTGCATCATCCTCATTATCTCTAATAAATTCTCATAGATCATGGGTTTGTTGGATCCTCTTGTCATCATCTCTGTTTATTCTTTTATCTTTATTAACATTTCTTTCCAAGTATCAGGTGTATAATATATCAAAATAGGCATGAGGCTACCCATAGCCGATCACTTTCTACATAATAAAATTTGTCTACATCAAACATTTGAGTCGAACTAATCTTGAACCTCTTTTTCGTGAGATTGACCCTCAAATTGAACCTTTTCACTCGATCTCTCGAGGGGGCACTATATCAGCATATTTTTCCCACTAAGGCAACAGTAGGGGAAGTTTTTAAATTGGATTTTTTTTGGATTTTGATCGAGGTAGTTTATTCTTTGAACCAATGTAATGAGTACTTTGCTTCAAAGAGGGGAAAAATGTAGACATGGAAAATATACCAACATACTTGATCCTGATTACTAACACTATTTCATCCCAAATCATCCCTCAATCTAACCATTTAATCAAATACCCTTATTTGATTAAGCTCATCAATTTTCCTCTCTTAATTAAATAAATCATTTTATCTCATTAAGTCATTCTCTCTTGTTAATTAAATCAATCTATCTAATCTAATTAACCCTATGTCTCTATTTAATTAAATAATTCACTTTATTTGATTAAGTCTCTAAGGTTATCTCATTAAATTAAATAAATTAAACCTTTGTTTAATTTAATCTAACATCATCTCCTTTAGTTAAATAAATTATATCCTTTTATTTAATTAAATCTAGAATCACACTTCTTCTCATCTTTTGATTTAAAACGACCCATAAATCTAAATCAAATAGTTAGATCATCTAACCCATCATTAAATTAATTAACCCTTGATTAATTTAATCTTGAACCATGTTCCATCCTCTAGCTTTTTCCACTTGCACATGAAAATAGATTTAATTCATTTATTAAATCCCCATTTTCTCTCAACATGGCTTAATAGGGGAATATTCCTTCAAATTTGAAATCTATCCAAGTGGATTTGTCCTTCTGGCAAGACATTTATTTCATCTACCAAGTCCGTTTTCCTTGAGCCATGTGGCATTTAAGACATTCATTTTTCCCTCTTACATGTCATTTCACTAATTTTCAAATTCCTCCTAAATGCATTTATGGGAACATTCCTTTGCCCATTCACATCTTGACAAGTGGCATCTTGCCATTGGTTGAAAGTTAGTCCCACATTGCTTCATTTTGGGCATTTCTCCATCTTGTCTTTCTATAAATAAGAGGTTTCTCTCCTCATTTGATTATCCACAATTTGAGCAAACTTATTATACGCAATTCCATCTTCAAGCATCTCCATCTTCATCCATTTTATCAAGTTCATAGCTAGGTTATTGTAGGTTTTCTCCATGGAGTTCATTTGAAGCAATCACCAAGTGGATCAATCATCACAAAATCATCAAAATCTTGCATAGTATTTGGGAAAGGGCCAATTTCCATATCAATTTGGCACCAACTCCCCCATAAGATCAAGAGTTTGCATGTTTTTTAATAGGATTTGATCTATTTTCTTGTTCTTTCATTGTGTTCTTGCTTTTATTCCTATTTTGAGCATTGCTAATGGATTTTATGGGGAACTTTGATCTTAAATTGCATTGGAATCTTCTAATGTGTTTGATTATTATGTTTTGTAGGTACTAAGATCTTGGTTCTATATTTTGATTATGAAAATGGGGTTTGACAAATGAAAACCCCTATCCACTAACAAAACAACACTTTTCCCTCTCATTGATGTGTGGTTTATAGATTTAGGTTGAAGATGCTTTGACGAGCAAGATTGGAGAAAGTTGTCTAATTTGCAATGTTGTAAAAGTTGTCAGCTTCCTTGCAAGATTACGAAAAGTTGCCTACAAGTTGGAATTCAAAGTTTTAGACTCAAGGATTGGAAGGGAGAGAAGCTATGAAAAATCACTAGAGGATATAAGAGTTTCAGATCAACTATGATACTAGGACTAAATTAACCCAACTGGCATATCAGTCCCAATATACAACTTTTCAAGCATTTTCTGTAGATCCTGGTTTACCAATTGTAGATTCTAAATCTAGACCGAAACCCTAAACTAGGACTCATATTCCCCTCGAGGTGATTTAGTCCCATGTTAGACCTGAAACTACATTTTAGAACATGAAAAACCTTCTTTCTATGCTTTTGTTTACTCATGTTAGATCTTTGTTTTAGTCTGCTGAGTTTTTGTTCCATTCATTCCATTAAATATAGCTTAATTATTTTCATTTTGTGCATTGATTACTTTCAAAATTGCATTTACATATTGCATTCTAGGTTATTACATTGCATTTCATCATGGATATGTGCTTTGGTAAGCTTTGGTTGTCGTTGAAGTCATTATTAAATGTGTCAAGCTATGGTTTTGAAAATGACACTAATGAAATTAAAATTACTCATTCTTAATCACCTCCTAATGCATGCCCTGCTCATGATGCTGACATCATTCGAGAAGATGATGACAACATGAACAACTTCATAAATGATTTCCTTAACAACCTTGAGACTAATGCATCCTTTTTATCCTTCTATGAAACAACCAACACAACTTGAGATGCTTGGTCTTTTATATTTTGAAAATATGACACAAGATGAGCCTAAGCTCCCTACAACAGGTGAAAATAACACCTCCAATCAACCAAACATTCAACTATCCTATGTTAAAAAGGTGATCAACACTGCTATCAACCTAGAAGAGACATATGGAAAAGGATTCACGATCTTAAGCAAACAAGGATGTGATACAACAAGCAAACATGAAACTCATCAACTTTTAGAACAAATAACAACTCAAGAAACAAAATGGATAGGATATAAATATATCACTCCTAACATAAGTGTCCTCCTTCCTAATGAACAACCAATGCCTCGTAACGATGATAAGGTTGATAGGATCATGTTAGGTCCTCCTCCTGAACATCTAACTCAATAAATTAGTGAATCTAGCAAGAAACAAAGGGATTCTAAACTAAAGAAACTAAAATTTCTTTGTTCACCATCTACCACTAAAATAACCTTAAACATACTTTTAAGCCAATGAGTTATAACATTACCAGCTATGAAATAGAAGCCAAAACTATATCATAAAAATGAAAATATTGCACACTATCAATACAATAGAGTTGTTGGATATAGTACTAATGATTGTCGTGCATTAAAAAAATTACTTAATAATTTTGATATCATAGAAATAATCCCTTAAAGCATGTCCTATTGCTCCTTTCCATGCAATAGTTCTAGGATCATAATACTCTCACTATTACATACCTTACATTCATTGCAAATATTTTCAAAATGCAAGGAGCTCCTCTTCCCCATCACCTACCTCAGCTCATTCTTGTCTTGCACATAATGGGGGCAAGAATTCAATAGACTTGTCCTAGTACTGCACTTGTTTTTGTTCCTTTGGCTAGTTGGGTATGTGCAGAATCATTATGGGCCAAAAAGTGGTGATATGATGGGCATGTGATTGATGGCTTGTTTTTACCCAAAATTGATGACACAAAAGGGATTTTTAAAAGAGATTCTCAGATTTCCACCAATATAAATTATGCTTTAATTTGAATTTAATAAATAATTATTATTCATTTTTTAATTGAATTATGACTAAAGTCCTGATTGATAGGTTGATTGAAAAAATTTATAGCTTTCAAATGGTATCACATTTTCTGAATCTGAAACATGCATCACATTCTATGCTTTTCATACTATAGGATTAAAAAAATGAATTTCATTAAGTTTTGACCAAGTTAATGTGGTTAGACATATGAGTTTTTATATTTTTTAAAATTTGTAACAAAAAAATCATAATTAATTATATACTTGGAAAATAATTACAAAAAAATATGCATCACATCGGGACATGAGTCCTCTACTTATATCTAAAATCTTATAAAAAATAATTATCATTTTATTGTAGTTAGGGTGGTTAGCAGGACACCTAATTTTTTTTTCCTGAAATTTAAGTACTACTACATTGTAATTTCAAATTTTCACTAAATAGATTTATTTTAAAAATAAACCTTGTAGTTTAGAAACTATATTCAATTTTCTACAGATTCTATTGTTACATATTTTTTAAATAATATAGATAACTTGTTCAAATTTTTATGTCAAGTTGCCTAACTCTAATTTTTTTGAATTTTTTGCCACTTAAGGTCTTATTTTTTCCATGATGATCCTGCATGTATAGCTACTTGTCGACCTTCCATATATGATGAAAAAGGTTGGGATGCGGATGACCTACTTATAGGTCAACTTGCATGTGCCTTACTAGTCTTTTACATTGTTTTCCTTTTCATGTTTCTTTTATGTGATTGCATGTGAGTAATGTGATCTCCCTGTATTGTTATGTTTGATGTATCTCTCTATTTGTGCATTCCTCTATATGTATCTACATTCTTCTCTATGTTGTAAAAAATTTATCTTTTCATTTTTTTTGTGTTTTCCTTTTGGGGATGATGCAAGCCACACAAACATTTAGGTCTCTTCCATGTTGAACCAAAAGATTTTTATTTTTTTCACTCTCTTTGTGTCATTTTTCCCATTCCATGAGTATTTTGGGAATGATGGAATTTTTTATCACTCTATAACAATATTGTATCAAATACATACTGACCTCGAATCTTTGGATCCCTTATGTGATTTTGGGATTTCATTGTGGGGGTTGTAGTGTAGAAAATTGTACTAATTTATGGTATATTTTAACACTTAATTTTGACCCATTTTAGTACCCTTGCATTCATGACCCTTTAATTTATCATTAATAGGCCCCTAAGACCCACTATTTTGGATTGTGAGGCTTATTTCTATTGAAATCTTGACAAAATCAACAAAAACATTCAATTTTCTAACAACCCGACATCTACTCACCCTAAAAAGCTAGGGTGGGACTCATATGCCACCTTGGGCATATGAGTACCCCTATGTTGGGCCACTATGCCACAAGTGGTTTATGAGTGCCATGTGGCCCCTTTTTAGGATTTGAGAAAGAATTTAAGGTTTTTAATTCAATTTTTTTGTTTATTTCAGTATTTGGGATCTAATAAATGGTAAATAAAATGAAGTTCCTATATAAACAAGATTTCAAATCATTATTTTCATCTAGCGAGATTGATTCTAGATCTAATCATTCTGAAACACTCAAGCGTACTTTCACAAGAGCATTCAAGAGAAAGTAGGAAGCAAATTTGAAGTCTTGGAGTAGAATTCTACTATTTTTGTAGGTCTTGAAGCTCACTTTCATTCAATATCTAGCATTGTTAAGGATTGATGATGGTTTCTTATGGTGAATCATGATGGATTCTTGGTTGGGTATGTTGCAAGGTGTGACCCTTGGACTTCCTTGCAGCACTAGCACTTGGGTTTGTGACATGGTATAACCGCCTCCTATGGTTCTTAACAAAAGATTGTATTAGGCATTGACAGATCAATCCTTTGGTGTAATGACAAGTCAGAAAAATGGTATAAGAGCTAGTCACAGGTTCAAAACCCATGCTTGTGCTAGGGGGAATTGTTGCAAGGTGTGACCCTTGGTATTAATTGCAGCACTAGAGTTTTGGTTTGTGACATGGCCTAACCGCCTCCTGTGGTTCTTAATTGAAGCTTGTATTGGGCATTAACAGGTCGATCTTTTGGTGCAATGACAAGTCCAACAGGGGAGATGCAACTAGCCATTGAGCCAGGTCTAATTAATTGTTTCCTAAGTGATTCCATCCTCCATTATCATTATACTTTCTCCCTATAGGAAGGTACATGCATTATTATGGTTTATTAAGATGATTAGAGATCTCCCAAAGTGAGTCATTATCTCTATATTTCATTCTTGAATCTTATTCTAGCACATTAGAATAGGGTGGTATTGCATTTTTTATATTGTCTTGTTCTTGCATTAGATGATTTAGGTTCATTGTCTTCTTTTTCCTCCTCTTTAACTTCATTAATCACTGTCTTTTTTACCTTTGTTTAATTTTCTTTCATATATTCTATTGCTTTGCTAAATACCACATCTTTGTTTATCACCAGCTTTTTCCCAACTAGAGCATATAATATCTATTATTTATTTGCAAATCCATAACCAATAAAAATGAATTTTAGGCCTTTATCATCTAACTTAGGTCTTTTCTATTTTGGTATGTATGCATAAGCAACACAACCAAATACTCTTAAGTGGTCAACACTTGGCTTTATCCCATACCATGCTTTTTCAAGAGTCATTCCTTTAACTACTTTTGTAGGACTTCTATTTAGAATATACACTTTTGTGCATACTACTTCTACATAATAACTTTTATCTAAATTCTTCTCTTTCATCATACTCCTTTCCATTTCAAAATTTTTCCTATTCTTCATTTTATCCACTCCATTTTGTTGTGGAGTGTAGGAAGTAATGAACTCTCTCTTCATTCCATGATTTTTGCAAAAAATTAGAAATTGATTTGATTTGTACTCACCTCCATTGTTTTACCTTATCACTTTAAAGTACTTACCACTTTTCTTTTCAACCAACTTTTGAATTCTAAATTTTTTCAAACACTTATGATTTTGTAACTAAACAATATACCAAATTTTTTCTTGAGTAATCATCAATGAGCTTTAGAAAATACTTAGATTTATTCAAACAAGGTGTTTCTATAGGACCACACAAATCACTATGGATTATCTCAAGATTATGCTTAGCTCTATGAGATTTCCCTATTGGAAAGCTAACCCTGTGTTGTTTGCAAATAACACATTTTTTACAAACTTTTTCTTAGTTTTGAATGAAAGGTAGACCTTCAACCATTTTTAATATCTTGAGTAAAATGAACCCACTATAACTAAGGTGACCATACCTTTGGTGCCAAATTTTACTTTCATTCATTTTACTAGACCTTAATGCTTGGTTTCCATGAGTGAAATGAAGAGGAAGCATCCTATCACCTATCATCTTTTCTCATACAACAACTACATTGCTTTTTAACTTGTCTCTTATTATCCAATAATTCTCATCAAAAGTCACTTGATAATAATGTTCTAGCATTTGTCCAATAGACAAAAAAATATTTTTTAATTCTAGAACAAATTATTTTTTAATTCTAGTGTTTCTTTTATATTCTTAACTTCGTCATATTCTATTGTAACTATAATTGTACCTTTACCTTTCCTCCCATGAGATTGTTTATCTCATAATATTATTGTACTTTGATTATTTTCATACAAATTGAAAAATAAATGCTTAATAGATGTCATATGTGAAGTACACCCAAATCAATATACCATACATTACTTTCATGGGAATTTGGACTAAAGCAAGAAATTAACAAATTTTGTTTATTTTTAACAATACAATGATTGTTTCTAGTTTTGTTTCACCTTGTTTAATCTTGTAGTGTAGAAAAATGCATACCCTTGCATTTTCACACTTGTTTGGGCCCACCTTGCTTTATTTATGCTTCTTTATGGCTTAATTGGCCCTATTTTGCATCCACAAGCCTAATAAACTATATATTTTTATGGAAAATCCTAACAAACCTCAAAAAATAAATGATTATTTAATGTTTCTCTCTGTGTGTCCCTATTTTGTGGAATGGAACTAAAATGCCACCTAGGGCATCTTTATGTGCCATGGGTCTTGGGACCCTGATATTCAAAACACCTAAAAAGGTCCCTTTTTGGAGTCTTTTCCCAGAGAATTGAACCTTGGGACTAAGACGCCACCTAGAGTGTCTTAGTCCTCAGCTTATTTTTTAGATTCAATTTCAAATTTGGATGTGATTTGGCCTCCTTTATTTAATGATTTCATCATATGTCAACTTGTTATGGTGTAATTTTAGGATATTAACCATGAATAAGTATACATACAACATTCCTCGACCCATTTTTCATAATAAGCAATCTGGGTATGTGCAGGATCATCATGGAAAAAATAAGCCCTTAAGTGGCAAAAAATTCATAAAAGTCAGAGTTAGGAAATTTGACATAAAAATTTGAATAAGTTATCTATATTATTTCAAAAATATGTAAGAATATAATATGTAGAAAACTGAATATAGTTTCTAAACTACTAGGTTTTTAAAAAATATATATATATTTGGTGAAAATTTGAAATTTCAATGTAGTAGTACGTAAATTTCAGGGAAAAAATAAGAAGTAGGTGTCGGTCTAACCACCCTAACCACAATAAAATGATAATTATGTTTTATAAGATTTTAGATATAAGTAGAGGACTCATTTCCCGATGTGATGCATATTTTTTTGGAATTTTTTTCCAAGTAAATAATTAATTATGAAGTTTTTATTACAACTTTTTAAAAATATAAAAAACTTGTATGTCTAACCACCTTAACTTGCTCAAAACTTCATGTTCAAATAAATTTATTTTTTTAATCCTATAGTATGCAAAGCATAGAATGTGACGCATGTTTTAGATCCCAAAAATGTGATACTATTTGAAAGCTATAAATGTTTTTCAATTAGCCTATCAATCATGACTTTAGCTATAATTCAAATAGAAAATGAATAATAATTATTTATTAAATTCAAAGTAAATTATAATTTATATTGGTGGAAACCTAAGAATCTCATTTAAAAACCCTTTTTGTTTCATAAACTTTGGGTAAAAATAAAGTCACTAACCACATACCCTACACATACCCATCATATCACCACTTTTTGGCCCATCATGATCATGCACATACCCATCTAAGTATCCAAGAATTCATGTATTCAAGCATTCAAGATTATTTCATCATGCATTTGAAGCCATCATCAAGATTCAAGCATCATGTCAAGGATTTAGTGCATCCATTTATGTTGTTGAGCCAAGATTGTGGATGTATCATTGAAGATCTATTTACAACCATTATTCACATTATATCCAAGGATCCAAGATCTACATTATAGATTGCATATTTTCTTCACAAGACATCGTGCAAGGTGATATCATTTACAATTTCTTGTTTCATTATTCATTTCTTTCATTTCATCATTTGGTTTAATTACCTAAAAGGGGTTTGACCAAGGCATACCCCCATTCACTAACAATTAACAAGTTTTCCCTCTCTAGTGTGTTTGCATTTGCAGATCTAGGTTGAAGACTTGAAGACCATTTGGAGTGCAAGAATGAAAAGTTGCAAAGTTTCATTATCAAATTTTTCATCTTCACGAAAACTCACCTACAAGTCAGATCTAGAAGTTTCAGGACCTAATATTTGAGAGGAAGTGAGTGCAGACATCAACCATCGAGACCACATTTAGAGATTTAAGAGATTAAGAGTGGGACTAATACACCACCTTTGGCATCTTAGTCCTCCATAGGGTATTTTTTAGAGATTCTTTGCGATTCTATTCCAGCATCCAAAGACTCTGTATTTGTCTTGAAAAACAACATCAGGACTAATACGTCATTTTGGGAATCTTAGTCCTCTATAGCACTTTTTGACATCTTCTTTACATTTCTAGAATCCTCACAACATCTCCATATTTCCCAAGTACACATACCCTAACTTGGTGTAGTTTAATTTAATTATTTGTATCTCTCATTTAGCTTACATTTCTAGTTTTAAGTCATTTTACATATCACATTGTGTTTTCCAACATTTCCTTTTACAAGCATTTGCTAGGCGGTGAACCCCTTAGAATTGAAAGAACCCCCTCCTAGGTATTTCCTCATTATGAATTGAAACACCTTATGAGGTTGTCAGTCAATCCAATTAGTACTCCTATGACATTATTGAATGATTGGTGAAAAAAAAGTGATACCTCTATAGGTATCCATTTTTCTATTCATCATTTTGGCGAACCCGACTCTTTTTCTTATTCATTTCATTTCTAATTTGGAGTTCATTAAAATATTACATCTAGATCGCATTCATTCTTGCATTTCATTTTGTATTAGTGAAATTGCATCTAGGGTTTCTCATATTTAGTAAAAGTGCATCTAGGTGTAGCAAAGAAAAATAGATCTTTGGACATTTTCATGCTCATTTGGGTCTTTCTTGTGGATGTTGGCCTTGTTTTTGCGTTGATTTAATGTTTTAATTTTATTAACACATTCACATTAGGTCTTGGGAATTTGTGAACTAATAAGAATTTTATGATGTCTTGCAAAAGTGTTGTGAAGTGTTGTAACACACTTTCACATTTTTCTAGGATCTTATCATTATATTTCACCTAAACTTATTTTTATCATTTAGCAAGCCTTATTTCAAAGTTTTGTAAAGTGTTGTAGTAAAATTTCACACTTTTCTAGGTCTGTCATCAATAATTTGACCTTTATTATGCTTTAATTGGCCCCATTTTATGTCTATATGCCTTAAAGTGAATTTTTTAGAATAAACTGGATAAACATCACTTAAAATACTTAATTTTTGACACACTTAAAATTCCTAAGTGGGAACCATTCACCACTAGGGGTGAATGAGTACCCTTTGGCTCGAAAATAAAAATAAATTCAAAATTCTGGTGGGTTTGTATTTTCTAAGACCTAAGGTCGGCCTATGATGTAGCATATTTGGGAATTAGGGCATAATTGTGTATAAATATAAGATTTTTCTACTCATTTCATCCTCCCTATCTCCCAGTCATTCAAGCAATTAATCAATCATTCACTTAAGCATTCTAGGTATTTGAATCATTCTCAAGTCTACATCCATAGGAGCTATTACTTGCATATCTTTAGATTTCTACTTCAAAGGTTTGGTGAGTTGTAGCATTGAATGTCGTTCATTCATCATTTCCTTTACATATTTCATTTCATTTTCAATGGTCTAATTACTAGCAAGGGATTTGACCAAGGCAAACCCATATTCAGTAACCCTTAAATTTTTTTCCCTCTCTTTGAATGTATTTTGCAAGTCTAGGTTGTAGATCTGACAAAGAGCAAGATTGGAAAAGTTTTCAAAAATTTCCAAAGTCATTCAAAGTTTTCAAAGCCCTAAAAGAAGCTTGGAGAACACCTACATGTTGAATTTTCCAGTTTTAGATCTGAAAATCTGTTAGGAGTAGAAACACAGACTGGGAGCTACAACTTCCACTTTTAGATTTCCATAAATTAGGAAGTGGATTGATTCACCATTAGTGGTGAATGAGTCCCACTGCTAGGCTGAAAAAAGGAATTTTACAATTTTGAGTGCCTAGTTGTCTGAAACTTGTTCTGGAAAAGTCTTCCCAAAATAGGTCTAAGTCACCAAGCTTGGCGTATGACTCCCAGTTGGATTCAATAGTGAATTTTCTAAGATTTCAGAGGTTCATTCCATCCTTCTCTAGTCTTTAGGTGCACTCTTCAAGTCTCATAAGTTTTTGTTACAGTTTGTTTGAATTTTTAGGTCATTTTGCATACCACATTCTATTTTCAAACATCTTGCATTTCATTAGTTTACATTTTGTACTTCATCTTTTTTATCAATTTTCAACATCTAGCACATTCCCCTTTGACATATTTCAATCATTTTTGCATTGGAATCTCAAGGGCTTATGCTTGAGTGAGCCATTAATATTTTTGATATCTCTCTCCTTTTAGGTGCAAAACCCTATAAGAGTAAAAGAGCCCCCACAAAAAAATATTTGGTTCATTTTAGTGAACCTACATTTAGAGCATCATATTTCTGATTTAGAGTGCATTTACATCCTAGGAATATCTTGCATTGAATCTTTCAAGCTATCATCCAGGTGCACACTTCAAGTCTCATAAGTTTCTATTACAATTTTTTGCATTTATAGGTCATTTTCAATACTAAATTGAAGCATATTTACATCCATTTTTTATGCAAATATTTCTAGGGAAATTTATGTCATATTTTTGAATCTTACATCCAAGTCTACACTTCAAGTCTCATAATTTTTTGTTATAGTCTTTTTTGTAGACATACAAAATTAGCATCATTCACATTCATCCACTCATTAAGTAAATCAAGCTCATTAAATCCATTCATCAAATTAATTAAGTCTATTTAATTCAATCTCTAAGGATCATCCATTTAAATTGAATAAATTAACTTTATTTAATTTAATCCTATCATTTCCTCAATTTTATTAAATAAATCAATTTTAATCACATCCTAGCATTCCATCTTTTATAAATCATCTCCTAAGTTCATCTCCTTCAAATCGATTAACTTTTATCTCACATCACCCTTTTAATTAAATAAACCAAACTTTATTTAATTAAATCTCAAATCCATATTCCTCCCTTTTGATTTAAATAAATCAAAGTATCTAAGTCAAAATGGGTCAAAAACACCTAATCATCATCTTAAGTTAATCAAACTATGATTAATCTAATCTAATCACCCATCACATCCTCTATCTTTTCAAACTTGCACAAATAAAGCATTTTAATTCATTTATTAAAATCTTCATTTTCCCTCAACAAGGCATCTTTGGAGAATATTCCTCAATTTTTAATTTAAAAGCAAGTTTACTTGTCCCTTCCCACATGGCAATAACTCCCCTCTTACATATCCCCCACTTGGAATTTAAGTCTCTTTTTCTCCCTCCAACAAGCCAAATTTGAATTTGAAAAAGCCAACCAAACTCATTTATTGGCACATTGACCAAAACTTGCACATTCCTCAACCACTCACAAGGTGACAAGTAGATCATTATTATTGGCCAAATATTTATCCCACATTGCTCTCTTTTGGGAATTCTTCCAACTTGATATTCTATAAATAAAAGGCTTATTCTTCAACAATCCATCCACAATCTTCATGCAAAGTTACTCTCTTCAATTGGGAGCTATTTTTTCCCATTATGATTTGCATCATCGATTTTTCAAGGGTTGGGAAAGGGTCACTTTTCACAACAAAGTGACACCATGTTTTTCTTTATATGAGATAGATATACTTCATGTTTTTCTAAATATGCTTTTAGTTTTATTGGATTTCATTTTAAAACATGTTGGATTATCTCATATGGATGTTGAGAATTTATTTTTTTTCTAATGATTTGTATTAGAATTTTAGCCATTTGCAGATTTAGCATCCACAATTTTCATTTCTAGGTCATTTTGCAAACCACATTGTGTTTTCAAACATCTCACATTTCATTAGTTTACATTTAGTACTTAATCTCTTTTATCAAATTTTCACATCTAGGACATTCCCCTTTGATGTTTTTCAATCAAATTTTCACTGGAATCTCAAGGGATTATTCTTGAGTGGGCCCTTTTAGGAGAAAAACACTAGAAGTGTAAGACAGCCCCCACATACAAAAATCATTGGTTCATTTTGGTGAACCTACATTTAGAGCATCATATTTATTATTAAATATGATTTAGAGTGAATTTACATCCTAGTAATAGTTTGCATTGAATCTTGCAAGCTATCATCTAGGTGCACACTTCAAGTCACATAAACTTGTTTCTATTATAGTTTGTTTGCATTTCTAGGTCATCTTGCATACTACACTGTGCTTTCAAACTTCTTGCATTTCATTATTTTACATTTATTATTTTATCTCTTTTATTAATTTTCACCATCTAGGACATTCCCCTTTGATGTATTTCAATCATCTTTGCATTGGAATCTCAAGCGCTTATTCTTAAGTGAGCCATTAAGATTTTTGATACCTCTCTCATTTTAGGTGAAAAACACTAGAAGTGTAAGAGATCCCCCACATACAAAAATCTTTGGTTCATTTTGGTGAACCTACATTTAGAGCATCATATTTCTGATTTATAGTGCATTTACATCCTAGGAAAAGGTTGCAATGAATCTTTCATTACTTAATTTGCATTCTAGGGTTTTAAAATTTGTATTAGTGAAAAATTCATTTAGCTTGCATTATTTCTCTTAATTTAATTGAAAAACATTAAAAATTCTTCATTTTCATATCTTATCTGCATCAAAAAACATAAAAAGCACAAAATTCATTGGCAAAAATTCTGATTTTTTTTCAAAAAAATTACCCCTTGTACTCATTCGCCACCCTGGGAAAATTAATCTAAATGCATATCTTGCACTGTATTTTCTATCATTTCTAGTTGATTCTTCACATTTCTTTCTTTTTTTCTTCTTTTTTTTTCTGTTTCCATATTTACTATTTCATTCAATTTCCTACATTTAGTTTACTTTCATTTATTTTCGTCATGGATATGTGTTTGAACAAGATTTGGATGGCATTAAAATCCCTAGTGGATGTTCCAATTTGTGCCTTTGGAATTGATCCTAATGACCTTGAACCCACTCCTACTCCTTCAACTCATAATGCATATCCTCCTCATGATGTTGACATCATTGGAGAAGATGATGATAGCATGAATAGTTTCATAAATAATTTACTTGACAACCTTGAAGATAATGCATCCTTTTATCCACCCATGAAACAACAAGACCTTCCTACAATACCACCTCTTGAGATGTTTGGTTGCTTACATCTTGAAACAAAAGTTGAACCTAAGTTCCCTACAGAAGGTGAACCTAATTCCTCTAAACAAGCATACACTCAACCATTTTATGATAACAAAGTAACAAACACTCCCATCAAAATTCAAGACACATATGGAAAAGGTTTCACTATCTTGAGAAAACAAGCATGTAATACAACAAGTGAACATGAAATACATCAACTCTCAGAGCAATTACCAACTGATGACAATACTAAGGGGATAGGCTACAAAGATCCCCCTCATAACAACAAACCTCCTAGAGAATATCTAAGGCTTTGTGATGATGGCACAGTGATCTTTGACTCTCCCCCTAATTTGAATGTCCTCCTTCCTCAAGAGCAACCTTTAGTCGATAACAATGACAAGGATGCAAGGATCCTAGTGGATCCTCCTCCTTCAATTAGAGAAAAGGGTGAATCTAGCAAATGCAAGGGGGCATAAAAGTTAGAAAAAGTAAAATTTTCTCTCCATCCACCACCTAAAAGTGAAAGGAAATTAAAAATAATTTTAAACAAAGGAACTAATACTATTACCACCCATGAATAGGTTGGTGATATATCCTAAAGATTCCATCATTCCACATTGTTCATGTCATAAAATCCTTGGACATATTAGTGATGAATGTCGTACATTGAAGGAAATATTGAGAAAGTCTATTGCTTTGATGACACTGATTTCTATCTAGTGATTACATAGTACACTGTCCTACTCCTTGTCATGCAATAGATATAGAATCTTCCATTCTCACTATTACATGACCTTTCCCATCACCTCCCTCAGCTCATTCTTGTCTCGCACTCAATGGGGGCTAGAAGTTGTTAGCCTTGTCATAGTAATGTAATTTTCATTGTCCTTTCACTATGTTGTTCACCTTTCACTTATATCGACTGAGATTGGGAGGCAGATGATTTGCTAAATGGTTGAATTACATTTTCCTTCTATTTTTTATTTTCTTTTTCCTTTTCTTTTGCATGTGTGTAATGTGATCCCTTGTGTTGTTTTGTTTGATTTTCTCTCTCTTTATGATATTCTTCTATTTGTACCTCCATTCTTCTTTATCTCGTGAATCACTTTTTCCTTTTAATTTTGTCTTTTTCTCATGTTTTCCTTTTAGAGATGATGCAAGAATTAAGACATCCATTTCTCTTTCATGTTAACCCAAAAGGCTTTCTTTTTCTTTTCCTTTTCTTTAATATTTTTCTTCTGTTTTCCTTTTGTAGATGGCGCAAGTCATTGAGACATTCAGGTATCCTTCATGTTGACGCAAACAAATTTCTTTTTCTTTTCCTTTTCATTTGTCTTTTTCTTGTGTTTTCCTTTTGGGGATGACACAAATCATTGAGACATTCCTATCTCTTTCATGTTCACCCAAAATTCCTTTTTCTCTTACATTTTTCACTTTTCTTTTTCTTTTTTGGCTTATACATTTTATTTTTGGGGATGACACAAGGCATTGAGACATTCATGTCTCCTTCATGTTGATCCAAAATATTTTCCTTTTCCTTTTTCTTTTTCTTTTTCATTTTCTTTTTTGTTTGTCTTGTGTTTTCCTTTTGTGGATGACACAAGGCGTCGAGACACCTTATGTCTCTTCCATGTTGACCCAAAAGGTTTTTCTTTGTTTTCGCTCTCTCTATGTCATTCTTCTAGTTCTATGTATTTGGGGGATGATGACAGTTCCAAGCTCTCTACAAAATATTGCAAAAAAGAACATATTGACCCAAAATCCATTGATCCATTATGTGTTTTGTGTTTTGGGGGTAACCCCTCTTTCTTTTTCTTTTTCTCTAATATTTCCTTACTCAAAAACATATGACTTGGCATAGGGATTTTCAAGTTGTCTCTCAGGTCTTTTTTCTTGTCTACATTTTTCATTTGCTACATTAAAGTAATTGCTAACAACATGGTGTTAGCAAATTATTTAAAGTGGGGACATAAATTGGCATTATTATTTTATATTTTTCATTTTTCATGGTTCTTAATGTATCCTTCTTACTTCATATGATGTGTTTGTCACTTTGTGGATGAACCTAATTATTGGGTATAGTATCCTTCATGAACCTGATCTTTCTTAGCATGTTACATTCCTCTTGGTGGCTTGATGTGACACACTGCATCTCTGAAGTTTTCAATATTCTATTCTTTGATGGGTTATCTCTTGGATAAATTAGGTACAATGTTCCATAAGTTAAAGACCTCACATGAACTAAACAAGACTCCTTTAAACATTTTTTCCATGTTTCACTTTGCACTTGTTATATGACCACCTTGCATGACAACTTGCATGCCTATGGTGCCATCATGTTTATTCATGAGCTCCAAGCATACAAAGTTTTCCTTGTCTCATGAAGCTCAAAAATTCTTTTTCTTTTGTGATTCCTTATTAAAGTTATCAGGAGGTATAACTTTAGTATGGTTGAGTGAGAAGCCCATTCCAAGGAATGACTTTCCCCATAGCCACTTGCATGTGTGTGGGTGTATACCAACCATGATTGTATGTTTCTCACCTTCTAGGACTTCTCACCAAGCAGACAACCATGAGTTTCATCGCCTTAGAGTGAGTATGCATTTTTTCAGACAAACATCCTAGATTTGATCCACATTGGGATGGAAAAATGATCAAAGCTTGATTTGATTCTCTGTTCTTATTTTTTTCTCCCATTTATTATCATTTTCATGTGTGTTCCTTTGTGCTTATGTTTGGTTTTGTATGGGATCTTGATCATCCCTCTTGATTCTTGTTGTATCATCTTGCTAGCATAAGTGTATTTGGATCCATCTTGATGTGCATGTTGGCTACTTTAGTGTGAGTTTTAAGCAAGTTCATCCTCTCACTCAAGTGGAGGCTAACTATAACATAGAAAAATGGATCTTTGGACAATTTCACGCTCATTTGGTTCTTTCTTGTGGATGTTGGCCTAGGTTTTTCCTTGGTTAAATGTAATGTGATTAAAAATATCACATTAGTTCTTGGGCCCTTGTGAATTAATAAGAATTTCATGATATCTTGTAAAAGTGTTGTAAAGTGTTGTAGCACACTTTCACACTTTTCTAGTTTCTTATCATTATATCTCACCTAAATAACTTTTTTTTATCATTTACCAAGCCTTGTTTCAAAGTATTGTAAAGTGTTGTAAAAAAATTTCATCCTTTTCAAGGCCTGTCATCAATAATTTGACCTTTATTATGCTTTAATTGGCCCCATTTTATGTCTACATGTCTTACTTAAGTGTATTTTTGAGAATAAACCTCATAAACATTATTTAAAATACTTAACTTCTGACACCCACTTAAAATTCCTAAGTGGGAGCCATTCGCCTTTAGGGGAAAATGAGTCCCTTTTGGGTCAAAAATCAAAATAAAGTAGAAATTATGGCGGTTTTTTATTTTCTATGACCTAAGGTCAGCCTATGATGTAGTATCTTATGGAATTAGTGCATAATTGTGTATAAATATAAGGTTTTTCTACTCATTTCATACTCCCTACGTCACAATCATTCAAGCAATTAATCCATCATTCCCTTAAGCATTCTCAAGTCTACATCCATTGGAGCTATTACTTGCCTATCTTCCAATTTCTACTTCAAGGGTTTGGTGAGTTGTAGAATTGTGTGTTGTTGATTCATCATTCTCTTTACATATTTCATTTCATTTTCAAGGGTTTGATTACCAACAAGGGGTTTGACCAAGGAAAATCCCTATTCACTAACCTTCAACAATTTTTCCCTCTCTTTGCATCTATTTTGTAGGTCTAGGTTGCAAATTTATCAAAGAGAAAGATTGGAAAATTTGTCAACAAATTGTGAAAATCATTCAAAGTTGTCAAAGCCCTAAAAGAATCTTAGAGAATACCTACAGGTCAAATTTTCCAGTTTCAAATCGGGAAACATGCTAGGAATAGAAGTGCAGATCGGGAGCTACAACTTCCACTTTTGGATTTCCAGAAATGAGGAAGTGGACTTATTCATGATTAGTGATGAATGAGTCCCATTTCTAGGTTGAAACAGGAATTTTATAGTTTTGAGTACCCAGTTGTTTGAAACTTATTTTGACAGAATCTTCCTGAAATAGGACTAAGTCACCCAGCGTGGCATGAGTCCTAGTTGGCTTCAACAGTGAATTTTCTAGGATTCTAGAGCTCCATTCCATCCAAGTTTTCCACTCTCTAGGTGCACACTTGAAGTCTCATAAGTTTCTATTATAGTTTTTTTTCATTTCTAGGTCATTATGTTTTCAAACATCTTGCATTTCATTAGTTTACATTTAGTACTTAATCTCTTTATAAATTTTTAGCACCTACGACATTCCCCTTCGACGAATTTCAATCATCTTTGCATTGGAATCTCAAGAGCTTATTCTTGAGTGAGCCATTAATATTTTTGATACCTCTCTCCTATTAGGGGAAAAACCCTAGAAGTGTAAGAGAGCCCCCACATACAAAAATATTTGGTTCACTAGGGTTTCTCATATTTGTAGTAGTGAAAGTGCACATAGGTTGTATTTTTTGTTTCTTCCATCGTTTTATCTCATTTACAAGCTGAAAATTGCATTGTTCATCATCCTAATTACATTTAGAAACATTTCTATTGCATCCAAAATTTAAAAAAATGCATTCACTTGTGCATCGAATTTCTTGTCACTAGTTACTTTTTCTTGCATTAATTTACACAATTTTTTTTTTCCAAACATTAGGTCCCTGGGTAGGCAACCTAAGAACATTGTCATCAATTTAGAATAGTCTAACTTTTTGCCAAAAACCCTTACTAGGACTAAAATTTGCTTTGTGGAATCTTAGTACCTCTTTGGTTTTCTGTTGCAATACCCTATCTAAGTGATTTTATATCTATTTTAGCTTTTGAAACCTTTAAATTTCATTATGAGGACTAAGACTCCCTCCTTAGCATCTTAGTCCTAGAGGAATTTCATATTGTAATTTTTAGGATATTAATTAGCATTTATATGCTTTTTTTTTTGGGAATTGGTCATACATTTTAGTGGATTGAATTTTTGTTTCATGCATTTTACTAAATATAGCTTAAAGTGCTTCATTTCATGCATTACACAATTCCAAATTTGGATTTAAAACATTTTATTTTCAAATCATTGCATAGTGTAATAAAAAAATTGTCTTTCTTGAAAACTAAAAAATTGTATTTCAATCTAGACCTTTACATTTCATTTTAAGATTGCATAGATTACCATTAAAAAATGTTAGTTTAGATCTTCTCCAATTTTGCAAAGAAAAATTTAGTCAATAAGCATGTTAGTCATTCATTCAATACATTCCCTAGTAATAAGAGTCTCTTAGTGCAATAAACTGAAACTATTAATGCCTGCCTTCAACATAAACCCCCTTTAATCTCTCCTATTTTTGAGGATGATGTGATAGAAGAGAATAAAAACATATATAATCATGATGATCATAATTGTTCTTCTCCCATGTATCGTATATAAAAGGAAACTTGCTTGATTTGGGGAATAATTCATGAAAATTTGGACTCAATGAGGCCTTGATTTAGTATTGCAAAGTGTTTTACATGTCCACATTAGGTTTTGGACCCTTGTAAATGCATCTAACAATTTATTTTTAAGATGTTGTAAAGTGTTGTAACATAATTTCACGCTTTTCTAGACTTAATCAACCTATCTTCCCTTAATTCAACATTATAAAATGTATTTTCACATTGGATGTTGTGACTTTCTAGTATAAGTGGACCTCTTTTTAGTGTTGTAAAGTGTGTTTAATCACATTTTCACATTGAATTTTGTGTCTCAAGCCCTGATCGACCTTTACATCATCATTAATAGGCCCCTTTGACTCCATATTGTGCATCTTGAGCCATAATTTTATGAAATAACTGACAAAGTCATCATATAAACCTGATTTTCTTATCTCCCAACAACCCAGCTGGAAAATGGACCCCTTTATGACTAATTTTCCATCTATGGAAAATGATTCCTGGTTAGGTGGGACTGATTCACCCAATGTGGAAAATTAGTCTCATTTGGGTCATTTTTGAGTTTTGAGTGGGAAATAGTTGGATTTTAAGTTTTTTATTCTTTCGTGATGTGTTGACCTCAAGGATCCAATTAATAGGAAAATTAGGAGAATTTCCTATAAAATAAAAACTATAAACCCTAATTCAAATATATTAACTCATTCACAACATATTCATCATTTGTCTTTCACTTTAAGTCAAGCAAGCTAGGGTTTTATCATTCCAAGTCATTAAGATAGGTTCCTAAGACATTCAAGGGAAGATTCTTCATGTTTTTCTATAGAAATTCAACATAAATTATCATGGCAAGGTAATCAATCCATTATTGCATTCCTCATTACATTCTTTTCTCATTTTAGTTTAACTACAAAGGGGTTTGACCAAGGCAAACCCCGATGCCCTAACATCCAACATTTATCCTTCTCTTCTTGTGTGTTTGTATAATTATACATCTTGAAGGGTTGGAAAGTTTTTGAAGAAATGTCCTTATTGACCAAGTTAAAATTTCCACCAAAAGTCACTTTCAAACCCAAAAATTATAGTTTAGGAGGTGAAGACCTGTCAATAATCAAAGAGTAGACCAAGGGCTTTAGTTTCCACCTTTGGATTTCTAAAAATTAAAAAGTGGATTGCTTCAATATGAGTGGTGAATGAGTCCCATTGCCAAGCCTGATTTTTTGTTTTTTGCATTTTTGAATACCCATATGTCTGAAACAAGCTCTAGAACAACTTCTCAGATCTATGACTAATTCACCCAGAATGGCGAAGTCCTAGTAGGCCAAAATTTTAGCATTTTCAGCATTTAAAATTCCATTTCTAGTCTCTAGCAAGATCTTAGGTGCACCTCTTTAGTTTCATCCATTTCTATTATAGTTTGCTTTCATTTCTAGGTGTTTTTGCATATCAAAATGTGTTTTCAAACAACTTACATCTCTTTAGTTTTCATTCAATAATCAATATCTTTCTTTAGTTTTCTATATTTGGATCATCTCATCTAGGCACATTTCATTTATATTTCCATTATACTTGCATTATTTTGAGTGAACCACTTAGATTTTGTGTGGGGTTTATCTCTCCCCTTCAGGTGAAAAATCCTAATAGAGTAAGAGAGTCATAGCATTTCACACCCCTAAAATCTATGGTTCATCCTGATACCTCTTCTCTTAGCGATGAAGGTATCTTGGAAAAATAAGGTTCAATGATTTAGAATCATGAAGATCTTGCTTGGGAAGATATCATAGCACAATAGAATGAGATTGTAAAGGATGATAGATTGGTCTTAGATAATCAAATCTGTATGGTCTATAGCAACCCTCTTTATGATCCTTCCCTTACTTATCCTATTTTGTAAGGTATTAGGAAACAAAGGAATAAAATCATAAGTGATCATGAAAATCATACTTTTCCTTCTCCTACTATCTCTCCCTGTTGCCAAGAAGATACTTTGATTGATTAAAGTCATATGAATCATAGTTTTCCCCCTTCGCCTAGGGAAACCATTATTGAGAAAGAAACTTCAACCATTGATAACTCCATTGCATCTGATGAAGTTATTTTAGAAGAACCAACCATTGAATATCAATAAAATTTGGTTTGTGGATCTCCTAGAAAATCTCCTAGGAAAGATAACATAGTGGAAGAAAATGAGAAAATTGATAATAGTAATCCATTAGATGAAGATAATGAAGTAACCTTAGAATCCTCTTCACTAAGAGATCATGAAAATAATGACAATTTTTCTGAGGTTATACAGATTAGATACCCCTTGGATTACTCTCCTAAGCCTAAACTTATCATTTATCCACTCTTTTAAAAACCACAAGTTCAAAACAAACCCATTCTTATCATCGAACCACCTAAGAACAATGTTTTGTAGCAATTAGGTTACAATACCGTTGCTCATACATACAACACTAGGAACAAATTTCACCCAAGACAAACATTTAAACATCCCTTACATTCCCTAATCCTACCTTTCTAGGCCCCCCTCGTTTGGCTTCACAAAATGGGAAGGAGTGTGATCTTGTTGAACAATTTAAGAATAGTCCTGCTAAGATATCTTTATAGGACCTTATGCAAGCCTCCCCCCGCTATCATAGCATGATTCAAAGTTCCTTACAACAAGTTCCTATCCCTTCTAATGCACAATTGAATGACATAGCAGCCATGATTCAAGGAATAAACATTGAAATTTTTTTCCACCAAAGTGAACTCCCCCCTTTGGAAGTGAAAAAGTAAGGTGATGCTTTCATGATGGTAGCTCAATAGAAAATGGTAGTGTAACATAGAAAAAAAAATATTGAAATTTTCATGGTCTTTTAGGTCTTTCTCCTATGATGTTTGACTTGTTTTGCTTTGATTTAATGTTGCAATGTAACTTATGCATTCACATTAGGTCCTAAATATTCAAATTATGACATCTTGTGAAGGTTTTGTGAACTGTTGTAACACATTTATACACTTTTCTAGACTCTTCTTATTATAATTTACTTAAAAATCACCTTTTCATTACTTGTAAACTCCTATTTTAAATTATTGTAATGTCTTCTAACAATATTTCACACTTTTCTAGGCTTTTTATCACTATTTACACCATTCTTATGCTTTATTTGACCCCTTTATGCACTCATAAGAATTAATTAAGTGTATTTTTGAATGTAAACAAAACAAATAACATTAAATGTGACTTAACTCCCAACACCCTCTCACAAGCCCAAGGTGAGACCCATTCGCCATGGGTGGAGAATGAGTCCCTCTTGGCTAAAAATTCAAAATAATTAAAAATTTATTTTTGGGTTTTTATTTTAAAATACCTTATGTCGGCCTATGATGATGTAGTGTTGGGTTATTAGGGAATAAATATGCATAAATAAGTTTTTTTATTCTCATTTAAACCCCCCAATTCACCTAATTCATTCAAGCATTCAATCCTCTATTCAATCATCCATTCAAGTATCGAAGCATCATAACATTATTGAATCAAGCATCATGGAGTAGCCATTGACATATCTTCAGATTTCTTGAACACGGTTGTGATGAGTTTAAGACATTTACATGTTTTTTAATCATCATTCCTTTCTCATTTCATTTCATTTATTCATTAAGGGTTTAATTACCAAAGTGGGATTTGACCAAGGAAAATCCCTATACTCTAACCGTTAACCATTTTTCCCCTTTTGCATGTTTGTTTGAATAATTTTATATGCATATTTGTCAACAAAATAGGTGTTGAAAGTTGGTGATAAATTCAACTAAGTGTTTCAACTCAACTAAACCCTATTTCAAGATTGGAGACAACTTACAGTCTATTTTCTACAGATTTGACTTCATCAACCCGACAAGAAGACAAGTGCAGATCTAGAGCTATAGAATTGACCCTTGATTTCATCAATTTTTGGAGGAGGATTGATTCACCATCAGTAGTGAATGAGTCCCACTTTAAGGATAAAAGAGGTTATTTTATTAGATTCCAATTCCTGACAATAGGAAAGTAGTTTTCATGTGTTTTTGTTAGAAACAAAACTAATTCGCCATCAGTGGCGAATGAGTCCCACTTCTGATTTACATTGATCTCTTCCAGACTTCAGTTCATTCCAAATTCATCATCCAATTCTTAGGTGCACTCTATTTAACCTTGTTCAATTCTATTTACATTAGTTTTCATTTCTATTGCATTTTCTGCATATCACATTGTGTTCTCAAACATTGCATATTACATTAGTTTTGCATTAATAATGTGTCAATTACCTCATTTAGTTGCATTTACATAATTTCATTTAGTCTTAATTACATCATACAATCCTCTATTTGAGTGAACCACTTCAATTTTGGGGTTTTATCTCTCTCCTTTTAGGTGAAAGATCTTAAGAGTGTAAGAGAAGTACACAGAACAACACAAAATTGTTGGTTCATTTTGGTGAACTTGCATATTTAACACTTTTTATTTCTAATTTCAATTGTATCTTACAATCTAATTATATTTTTCATCAAAATTCAATTAAGTTTTATTTTGTTTTTTCATCCTAGGGTTTGTCAAATTGCATTAGTGAAAGACTCTTATAGATTTCATTTTTGCATATCATCTCATTCAAAAATTGAAAATTTGTATTTGCATCCTCATTATGTATCTAAAAAGCATTGAAATCATTTTTTTTTTTTTTTTTGAAAAGCATAAAAAAATCTCATACCTAGACTCATTCACCACCCTGGGTGAATCGGTCCAGTTGCATTTTCTATATTGCAATTTTTGGCATTTTCACAATTTTTCCTATTACTACCTTCTTGTTTCATTTTACAAAATTTCTATGATTTGAATTTTGTTATTCCTAGCTTTCATTTTCATTCACCCCATACTTTTTGGTACTTGTATGATTTTTTGGTGCCTTATTTATAATATTTTAGTGAGATGAAGTTCTAGACACGTGGTTTCCCACGATAGCACTTTCATTGTGGACCTTGGGATATCAAGAGCTCCTAATCCTAGTATGGATGAATGGATACTACCACTAGTATGCATTTACCTTCACATGCAATGCATGTTGACACACAAACTAATTCCATTCCACAAGAAAAATTCATTAGTATTCATTAGGCTTTTGCACATTTGCAACAATATTTAAGTCTTGAAAACATTTCCACCATTGCTATACCTACCATAGAAAGTCATCATCGCTTGATTGAAAGTCACGATGGCTTACTAGTTATGAAAAGAATAGTTGAGATATATGGTGCAGAACCACCTACACCTATTTATCAAAACTTGATCATTTGATGATTGATTAATAGGTGTGTCTAGGAAATTTGGAGTCATTCAACATTGAATAAGGTATTTTAAAACTATCCTTTATGTAATTTTGGGGTTTTGTGTGGTTATTTGTGTTTAGGGGTTAGTAAGTCAATAAAAAATGCAATCTTACACCAAAAGTATCCTCGTAGCTTTTTAAGGAAAAATATTGAATTTATACATGAAGATACAAGAATGGAGTCTTGATGATCTAACAAGGCTATTTAAAATCCATTTGAGTGATTTTAGGGGTCATAGGTGTTTAAGAGTGGAGAATTTCTTACAAAAAAAAAAGTGTAATGTTCTCAAGTGCAAAAAAAAGTTAGGAAAAAGCAGTTTTAAGGATATTAGTGTTTAAATGGTAGTTACAGGAGTTCAGCCATTGGTTTCTGATGTAAAAATGTATTTAAAGGACTCAAGGAGGTTTGAGTAGAGGTTTTTTAATTCTTTTGTAAGAAATAATTTCAAATAACACCAACATTTTCAAGGAAAAGTTTTTATGTTTTTCATCTTTTCTCACTGTGTATGGCTTTGTACAGACTTCTATTGGTCTGAAACTTGTGTAGAGTTGTGGTAACATGTTTTAATTGTTCTTTCCCATTTTTTTGAGTGCCTTGTTTTAAATTTAGAGAAATCTCTTAATACAAACCTAGGCATTGCCTGTAACAGGCCTACAAGTGTAAGTTTGAATTTCAAGTAATGTAAGGCCATTATTAATACTGTTGTTTGATGTAACTTAGAGGAATGGCTTGTAGCATGTTAGTTTAGGAATTTTTATCTATTTGGAGATAAAATGGAGTAGTTTGGTGTGAGGGGAGTGATACCCTAGGGCTAACAGGGCAATTTTCCATGTGTAATTGGGTTACCAAAGTATGGATTCAAAGAAATGTTGAATATATGGTTCTTGTATGGAATTTGTGAGTATATGTAGACCACATGTGGTGTGTTTGAGGAATTAGTTTGGTTGGGGAAGCCCTGTAGATATGATTTTTACTAAAACCCTTATGTTTTTTCTTGAAATTGAGGGTTTGCTTGATCATTGACTTAAAGGCCCTGTAGATGCAAGTAAATTAAATAATTTGGAGTTTTCTCACAGTTTTATTGACTATTTGAAGATTTTTTATAGAGAGAAAGTGTTTAAGAGGGTGTCCCTTTGTAAAATAGGGTGGTTTATTGGTTCTCCATAATGTTGTGAAGGAATTACTTGGAAAAGTTTTGGATAGTGGTTTGGGGTTTGTGGTGAACCTTTATTCAAGTTTGGTTGGCCTTGGTATGGCCTTCTCCAAAAGATAAGACCTTTGGTTCTGATTTGAGGGCTAGAAGCCTCTTGTGGGCTGATTGAGTCAATTGGAGTATCTTGTGTTCAAAAATAGATTTCCTTGTTTTTTTTTTTTATCATTTTGTAGTGGATTGAAGGTCATTACCACCTAGATTTTCATTAAATGGGTATAAGAGCTTCAGGGATAGGATCCCTTGTTGGTGATTTATTTTTTTTGCAGGCTTGAAGAAGGTTGATTGGTGAAGATGCCTCCTAAAGGAGTTGGTGCTACAAAAGAGTTGCAAGACATAAAAGAGAAGTGTTGTAAGCTTATAGAACTTGACAATGCAATGTTAGAAAGGCTTGATACCTTGGAGACAAGGAAAAGGAGAGAAGTGAATGAAGAAAGTGAAACAAAAGAGGAGGATGATGAATATGAAGTTGTTGAAGAAGAACTCGAACCTAAAGACCAAAGAATGGTGAAGATGCTCAAATAAATGAAAGTTGAATCAATAACGGTAAAATTTTATCTTCCTATTTATGGTGGTAATTTAAATGAAGAGGAATTACTGGATTGGATAGTTGCTATGGATAACTATTTTGAGACTAAAGATATTTCAAAAGAGCAGATGGTGAAGGTGGCAAAAATATACATAAAAGGACATGCTCTTCTATGGTGGGATTATGAGAAAGCAGAGAGAAGAAAGAAAGGAAAATCAAGGATCACTTCATGGGACAAGATGGTACATAAGTTGAAAGGTAATTTTCTTCCAAAGGACTATGAGGTTCAGTTGTATAAAATGTTGCAAGGATTGAAACGAAAAGAACTAGATGTTAAAGCGTATACCGATGAACTTTAAAAACTAAGTATGAGGTCTAGAAGAGATGAGGATGAGTCTAAAAAGGTGGCTAGGTATCTAGGTGGTTTGAGGTTTAATATTCAAGATGAACTTGTGGTTTCTAACCCTAAATCTATTGAAGAATGTTTTCAATTATCAATCAAGGTGGAGGAGAAACTTAAGAGAAGGGAAGAGAAATCAGTAAGAGGAAGAGTTGTTCTTAGTGCAAGAGGAAGAGGAGTAAATTCTACACGAAATCATCCATTGGAAGAATAAGAAGGAGAAAATAAAGGTAAAGAGGAAAGTGTTATTCTATACATGGTTTTAGAGGTAGAGGAAGTTTTAGTGCTGGTAGAATTGCTAATGATTTTGCAAGGAGATGTTACACATGCAATGAATTTGGTCATCCTTCATGGAAGTTTCTTGAAATGATTGGGAGTTCATCTAATTTACAAGAAGAGGAATGTGAGAGCACAAGTTCAACAAGTTTAAGAGTTTCTCCTGAAAGAGGGGAGATGTTGATGGTAAGGAAGACAGTAGAACCTTTACAGAGAAAGAGCCTCTTCGGAACTGAATGTAAGTGTAAGAATAAGGTATGTAGAATTGTGATTGGTTCTAGTTCAATAGAGAATATGGTGTCTACTAAGATGTTCAATAAGTTGAATTTGAATAAGGTACCTCATGAGAAGGTAGTGGCAGATTTCTAGATTGTAGAGTATATTGATAGTGTGGTTTGTGATATCTTACCTATGGACTATTGTCACCTACTCCTAGGTAGACCTTGGCAATATGATAGGTGATCCATGTATGATGGGAGAGAGAATACTTACACCATAGTCAAGGATGGGTGTTCTTTTGTGCTAACTCAATTTGTGGAAGATGTTAAGGGCAAAGAAAAAGTGATCATGTGTGGGAGAAGAGAACTCATCAATGTTGTAAAAGAAACCAAAAATTTTGATGTAGCAATCTATCCTAGGTTAGAGAATGCAAGGAAAATAGTTATAAATGTTGACATAGGGGTAGAGAAGGTAATGGAAGTGAATGATAAGGAGAGTGTATTTGTAGGAACCATTGAGTGTCCTATGGGTGTGAATAGGAATGAGAAGTTGACAAAATCTATACGCATAGTGGTACAAAAGTTTGACAAGTTAGTGGGGTAGTGAAGAAAGAAAGATACGAAGAACAAGGCACTAAAGACAACTACAAGAATGGGAATGACATAAGGAATAAATCAGTGCAAGAGAATACTAATATGTCCTTTTTTACAGGTGTGGATGGAGGTATGAAAATTGGTTTTGATCATAGATCAAAGAATAGACCATCATCAAGTCTGAAGACAAAAAATAAGACAAGTTCATAAGGAAATTGGAACAAGAATGTGTGGAAGATTTAAAAATCATAGTGGAGAACATTTTTAAATTAGTGGCGTATGTATGAGGTTTGGAAAAGTTGGTATAATCTACAACTAATGAAGCATGGTTTCTCTCTTGTGGGCGTGTATGGTATAGGAGCACCTACACCTATTTATCAAAACTCGATCATTTGATGATTGGTTAATAGGTGTTTCTAGGAAATTTGGAGTCATTATACATTGAATAGGCTCTTGTAAGACCATCCTTTATGTGATTTTGGGTTTTTGTGTGGTCATTTATGTTTAGGGGTCATTAAGTCACTAAAAAATGCAATCTTGCACCAAAACTATCCTTGTAGCTTTTCAAGGAAAAAATATTGAATTTGTACATGAAGATACAAGAATGGATACTTGATGATGTAATAAGGCTATTTCAAAGCCATTTGAGTGATTTTAGGGGTCATAGGTGTTTAGGAGTGGATAATTTCTTAGAAAAAAAAAGTGTAATGTTGTCAAGTGCAAAACAAGTTAGCAAAAAGTAGTTTTAATGAGATTAGTGTTTAAATGGTAGTTAGAGGAGTTGAGCCATTGGTTTCTAAGAAAATTATTTAAAGGCCTCAAGGAGGTTTGAGTAGAGGTTGTTCAATGATTTTGTAAGAAATAATTTCAAATAATGCCAACACTTTCAACGAAAAGTTTCTATGTTTTTCATCATTTCTCACTATGTACGACTTTGTACAAACTTCTATTGGTATGAAACTTGTGTAGAGTTGTGGTAACATGTTTCAATTGTTCTTTCCCATTGGTTTTAGATCCTTCTTTCAAATTTAGAGAAAGATCTTGATACAAACCTAGGGACTACCTGTAACAGGCTTGCAAGTCTGAGTTTGAATTTCAAGTAATGTAAGCCCATTTGTCCTACTATTGTTTGATGCAACTAGGAGGAATGGCTTGTAGCATGTTAGTTTAGGAATTTTTATCTCTTTGGAGACAAAATGGAGTAGTTTGGTGTTAGGGGAGTGATACCCTAGGGTTGACAAAGAACTTTTCCATGTTTCATTGGGTTACCAAATTATGGATTCAAAGAAATGTTGAGTGTATGGTTCTTCTAAGGAATTTGTTAGTATATGTAGACCACATGTGGTTTGTTTGAGGAATTATTTTGGTTGGGGAAGCCCTGTAGATATGATTTTCACTAAAGCCCTTGTGTTTTTGCTTGAAAATTAGTGTTTTCTTTATCATTGACTTAAAGGCCCTGTAGCAGCAAGTAAATTAGATAATTTAGAGTTTTTTCATAGGTTTGTTGACTCTTTGAAGAGATTTTGCAAAGAGCGAGTGTTTAAGAGGGTCTCCCTTTGTAAAATAGGGCTAATTATAGTATCCTAAAAATAGGGTGGTTTATTGGTTCTCCATAATTTTGTGAAGGAATTGCTTGGAACAATTTTGGATTGTGGTTTGGGGTCTTTGGTGAGCCTTCATTCAGGTTTGGTTGGCCTTGGTACAACCTTCTCCAAATGATAAGCCCTTTGGTTGTGTTTTGAGGGCTAGAAGCCTCTTGTGGGGTGATTGAGTGAAGTGGAGTATCTTGTGTTCAAACACAAATTTTCTTGTTTGAGTTTGATCATTTTGTAGTGGATTGAAGGTCATAAAAACCTAGATTTGCATCAATATACAATAAACATGTTCCTTCAACATCCCAATCAGTAAACATTGTTGTGATCCAAGGAGGATCTCACATTTCTACTCCTTTAACCATAGCATCTATACCCACCTATACCACTCCTCAAGCTACAACAACCATGTAATAGTTTAGTCATGTGACTCCTTTTGCTATTCCAACTAGCATTCCTAGTTCTTTTTTGGCATTGAATGTTCCATCTTCTACCATCACCCCTCTTAGTGTTCCTTTCAATTCTCCTAACATTACATACACTCCATCACCATTCTCTCTTCCACCTCATACCATGTATACCAACCCCATCACCACAAAAATATTTAACATTTCATCCATTCAACAACAAATATCCACCATTAGCCAAAGTCAAAATGCTCCACACACATATCATGTCCGTAGAAGCCCATTATCTCTAGAGATATTGAGAACATTGATGCCACAGGGAATTGAGATGCCTAGGTTTGAGAAGTACGAAGGTAAAGGAGACCCTAATAATCATGTTAATCCCTATACAATACTACGTAGTGATTTGGTCCTTGATGATACACTATTAGCCAAACTTTTTCCTAGGACCTTAAAGGACACTACATTACAATGGTTTTCAAACCTACCCAATCATTCAATCTGATCATTTAATGAAATTTTGGATGCCTTTAGAATTCATTTCCAAGTGCATATGTCTTCGAAAAAGACAATGGCTGATTTAATGTGATGTAAATAAAAAATAGATGAGAAAGTAACTAATTTCATTTCACGTTATCAGTCATTGTATGCTCAAATTGATGTCAAGATTCCTGATTCACATCTGCAAAATATGTTTATTGCAAACTTACACACTCACCTTTAGGATAAATTAACTATGATGAAATTTCCTCATTCATGCATTTATGCATGACACCTTGTGACTATCACAACTCGATTACTAGTTGTGATTCAATGTTCACTTGTAACTAAGGTGAGAAGTTTGAGCATAACAACCAAAACAATGCACAAAACTTTAGAAAAACAAATAGAGGCTTCTTACAATTCAATCTGCCTTCTCCACAACCAACCCAACCTATTCTGATTCAAGTGGTAGCTATTAAAGTAGCGATACCCTTTACCTATGGGGACCCAAAGAGACAATTTACCCCCTTACCCAATACTCTCCATAACACAATGAATTAATTACTCTAGAAACAAATGATCACTTTTCCTATAGTTAAACCACTTGATCCCACCAAGCCTTTACCACCCACTTTTAAACCAAATGTTTATTGTGATTTTCATCCCCAAAATGGACATGACACGGAACAATGTAAGTGTCAAACACCTAGTTCAAGACCTCATTGATTCTAGTTGTTTGTCCATTGCGAGTGTCAATGATAAAGGAAATAAGTCTGTTGCACCCCCTAATTAAAATTTATAAATTTTTACGAACCTTATGCCTAAACACAATGCTTCATTTTTCAAGGCTAGTGAACCTTCAAACACTCATGTGATGAAAATTGATACAAATAATGAGCAACATGATATTACACCAAAATTAACCCAAATCAATCTTATGGATGAACTTGTTGGTACAATAGACATTATCCCTCATAAGGGCCCAACCAAAAAATATATTGATATTACTTTTTCTTCTCATGATATAATTAAAAATATTACTAATGGTCCTCTTTACATAGCCAACAAAATCTATGATAAGCCCACCAATGGGATATTAATAGATCCTGCCTATGGTGAGAATGTGATCACAAAAGAGTTTTGAGTATTACATGATCTCTATCAAGATGATTATAATAAAAAAATCACATAGATTAAAACACATACTATTTTTGTGTGCCCTATGATCAGATCAATCATACTCCCATTACAGATAGAACCTAAAACTTTGGGTGAAACATTTTCTATTATTCCACAATTGGATCAGTTTTGCTTGTGGCTAGGTCATCCTTGGGTTCACTTGATGAAATTTGTTCCTTCAGTTGTTGAAAAATGTTTGAATTTTCTACTTGGTGATGATATATTTACTATAAACCATAGTGGCTTTAATCCATTGTCCTCTAAAGGTAATTTTTCCTTAGAATCCTTTTGGCATAAACCTATGGAACCCATCACACCTCGGAAAGACTTCTTTTTTTCATAACCTGTCAAAATTTCAAAGCCAAATGAATAGCCAAATTGTCTCTTTGTAACATGTCCCTATCCAATTCCTCTACTCCTAGCCTTGATGAGACCATGCTTCAGTCCGAGTCTGACATTGAACAAATAATACAACCTCATGAACACCCAACCATAGACACTTCTCCTTCATTATTTAAATGGCCAAGATGAAATGAAATAAATCACGTCACACCTCCTCACATTAAACAAGTTTATAAAGCCAAAGATAAAGTGATTGACCCATCTTCTTTGGTTTCTTTTATTATTCCCCCTCCAAAAGAAAATGAACCTATAGTGGATCAACTTGCTTTTACCCTTCAACAACTTCAAAATAAAATTAAGAGAAACCACAGTGCTAGGGAGTGTAGGTGTCATCATTGTCTCCTTGCTCATCAGATGCAAACCAAAAACAACAATGAAAATCAACCTCTACCTTTGATAGAAGCAATAAGTGATCATAGTCCTCCTCTTGACCCACAACAAAATAGTACAGTCCAACCCTCACAACAAAATGGTCTAATCCAATAGCCATAACTCCTAATACATCATTCCTTGGAAATTAATCTCCATCCTTTGATCTTGATTAGCCTACATGATGATGATGAGGATGAAATCACTAAAATTGATGAAGTAGTGCATAATGATTTAAATTCTTTATTTTCATCATCCATGAGCTTAAATGATAAATTTTCTACACCAAGCGAAGAACCTAGCACTTCCCCTAGTTCAACACTTGCAATTCTTCCTTTAGACAATCAACTACCCTCACAATATACTAAACATGATTGGGAGGAAGATGACTTGTTAAATGGTTGACTTGCATTCGCCTTACTAGCCTTTTATATTCATTTTTCTTTTTCTTTTTCTTTTTCTTTGATTGTATGTATGTATTATGTTCCCCCATAATGTGCATTTGATGTTCTCTTCCCTTTGTGAAATTATTCTATTTATACCTCTATTCTTCTATATGTCATACATTTTTCATTTCCTTTTTCTCTTTTGTTTTTTGTTCTCCTTTTGGGGAAGACACAAAGTGTTGAGGTGACTTATGTCTCTTCCATGTTGAACCAAATGGTCCCTTTTCCTTTTTACATTTTCTTTTTCTTGTGTTTTCCTTTTGGGGATGATGCAAGGCATTGAGACCATCATGTCTCCTTCATGTTGACCCAAAAGCTTTTCCTTTTCTTTTTCCTCTTCATTTTATTTATGCTTTTGTTTTCCTTTTGGGGATGATGCAAAGCATTGAGACCGCAATGTCTCTTCCATGTTGACCCAAAACAATTTTTTTTCTTTTCTTTTGTTTTCCCTCTTTTTGTATCATTCTTCCAGTTCTATGTGCTTTGGGGAATTATGACAGTTCCAAGCTCTTTAATCAAAACATTGCAGCAAAGAACAACTTGACCCCAAATCTATAGATCCCTTATGGGTTTGGTGTGTTTCATTTTTGGGGGAACCTCATTTTATTTTTCTTTCCTTTTTGTTTACATGACATAGCCTAACTTAGAAACATATGACTTGGCATAGGGGCTTTCCAAGTTGGCTCTCATGTCTTGTTTTTTTTTTTTGCATTTTTCTTTTACTACTTTAAAGTAATTTCTCATAGAACGGTGTGTAGCAATTCCTTTAAAGTGTGGGCCATACATTGGCATAATTTCAATTACATTCTTGGTACTTAGTATAGCATTGTCACTTTATATGATGTGTTCATCACTTTGTGGATGACATTGGGTGTGATGTCCTTCATAAGTGTGATCTATATTAGCATATTACATTCATCTTAGTGGCTTGATGTGACACACTACAATGCCTAAGTTTTGAAAATACTATTATTTGATTGGTCATCTCTTGGAGACATTAGACATAATGTTCCCTAAGTGATAAACCTTGCATGAACTTAAAAAGACTCCTTTTGAACATCTTTTGCATTGTACATTTTATATCTTTGCCACCTTGCATAACACAACTTGCATGCTTCTGGTACCTTGATCTTTGTTCAAGAGTTCTAAGCATATAAATATTTTATTGTCTCATGAAGCAAAAATTGACATTTTCCCTTGTGGCACCTTGTTAAATTTATCAGAAGTGATAACTTTGACATGGTTAAGCGAGAAGCCCATTCAACGACATGACTTTCCCCATAGCCACCTATGAGTTTGTGAGTGCATGCCAACCAACGTATGTACTTCACCTTTTTGGGTCTTCTCACCCAGCAAACCACCATAAGTTTTATTTCCCCAGAGTGAGTATGCATTCTCTTTTTCTCACAAACAGCCTAGATCTAATCCACAACTAGTTAGAAAAATGATTGAAGCTTGATCCAATTCTCCTTTTTCTTCTCTCTCTTTCTCACTTGTGTTCCTGTGTTCTTATGTTTAGTTTTCCTTGGGATCTTCATCCCAGGGGCTTGATCATCCCTCTTCATTGTTTTCATTCCATCTTGCTAACATAAGTGTATTTGTATCTTTCTTGATATGCAAGACTACTTTAGTGTGAGTATGAATCAAGTTCATCCTCTCACTAAAGTTTGGGCTAAATGTACCATAGAAAAATGCATCATTGAAATTTTCATGGTCTTTTAGGTCTTTCTCCTATGATGTTTGAATTTTTTTTCTTTGATTTAATGTTGCAATGTAACTTATGCATTCACATTAGGTCCTAAATATTCAAATTATGACATCTTGTGAAGGTGTTGTCAGCTTTTGTAACACATTTCTATACTTTTCTAGACTCTTCTCATTACAATTCACCTAAAAATCACCTTATCATCACTTGTCAACTCCTATTTTAAAGTATTGTAAATTCTTGTAACAAGATTTCACACTTTTCTAGGCTTGTTATCACTATAATTTACACCTTTTTTATGCTTTATTTTACCCCTTTATGCACTCATACTTTTAAGAATTCATAAGACTTAATTTAGTGTATTTTTGAATGTAAGCCCGATAAATAAAATTAAATGTGACTTAATTCCTGACACCCACTTACAAGCCCAAGGTGGGACCCATTCACCATGGGTGGAAAATGAGTCCCTCTTGGCTCCAAATTCCAAAAATTCAAAATTCCTTTAAAAATTTGGTTTAAAATACCTTGTGTTGGCCTGTGATGATGTATTATTGGGATATTAGGGCATAAGTGTGTATAAATAAGTGTTTTTGTTGAATCAAGCATCTTGAATTAGCCATTGACATATCTTCAGATTTATTCAACAAGGTTGTGGTGAGTTTAGGACATTTTCATGTTGCTTATTCATCATTCCTTGCTCATTTCATTTCATTTCTTCATTAAGGATTTGATTACCAAAGTGGGATTTGATCAAGGCAAATCCCTATACTCTAACTGTTAACCATTTTCCCCTTTTGCATGTGTGTTTGTAGAATTTTATATGCAAATTTGTCAAGAAAATAGGTGTTGAAAGGTGGTCAACAATTCAAAAAAAAAATTCAAGTCAACTAAACCCTATTTAAGCTTGGAGATAACCTATAGTTTGTTTTGTATAGATTTGACTCTGTCAACCTGACAAGAAGACAAGTGCAAATCTGGATCTCCAAAATTGACCTTTGATTTCATAGATTTTTGGTGGGGGACTAATTCACCATCAATAGAAAAGGAGTCCCACCTTAAGGCTTAAAAATCTGAATTTTTTTCGATTCTAGTTCTTGACAATCAAAAAATAGTTTTTAGGTATTTTTTTCAAAAGCAGGACTGATTCGCCATCAATGGCGAATGAGTCCCACTGGTGATTTACACTGATCTCTAGTAGAATCCAAAGCATTTTAGATTCATCATCCAATTCTTAGGTGCACTCTATTTAACCTGGTTCAATTCTATTTGCATTTGTTTTCATTTCTTTTGAATTTTCTACATATCACATTATGTTTTCAAAAATTATATATTACATTAGTTTTTCATTAATAATTAGTCAATTACATCATTGCATTTATTCTTAATTACGTCATATAATCCTCTATTTGAGTGAACCACTTCAATTTTGGGGTTCTATCTCTCTCCTTTTAGGTAAAAGATCCTACTAGTGCAAGAGAAGTACATAGAACACCACAAAATTGTTGGTTTAGGTAGGGATAAAGAGAACCATTATTGAAAATGTCTCAACCTTAAATGTGTGTAGTGTAAAGCTTTTGCATAAACTTTGTGTTGATAAATCAAAAATTCAACCTAACTCTTTATCTATTAAGGGATTTAATAATGTGGGAAAGAAATTGCTTGGTGTGATCACTTGTCCTATTACAAATGGAAGGGTCACATTAATTAGGAAAAGCAATCCATGTTGAGAACCCCTAAATCTATAAATGATCAATCTCCAAAACTCATTAGTGAGGTTAGTTCATACACATGCAAATCTATGAATACTCCTATGAAATAACATATCATGCTCCAAAATGCAACAAATAACAAGGATGATCAAAAGACATATAAAAGAATGACATGTACCTATTCCATAGTGGATTGGTGTCACTGGTGAAAACCAACTCTTTCCCAATCCTTGAAAATCTCAATGATAAAATTCCTTGAAGATGGAGTGAAGTGGACAAAATTAGCTCTCAATTAAAGAGAGTAACTTTGCATGAAGATTGTGGATGGATTGTTGAAGAATAAAAATTCTATTTATAGAATCTAAAATTGAAAAAGCACCAAAAAAAGAGCAATGTGGGATAAAGATTTTTCCAATAAGAAGGAGCCACTTGTCACCTTGTGAGTGGATGGAGGATGTGCAAGTTTTGGTCAATGTGCCAATAAATGAGATTGGTTGGCCTTTTCAAATTCAAATTTGGCTTGTTGGAGAGAGAAAAAGAGACTTAAATGCCAAGTGGGGGACATGTAAGAGGGTAGTTATTCACATGTTGGAAGGGACAAGCCAACTTGTTTTCAAATTAAAACTTGAGAAATATTTTCCAAAGATGCCTTGTTGAGGGAAAATAAGGAATTTAATAAATCAATATATTGATTTATTTGTGCAAGTTGGAAAAGAAAGAGGATGTGATGGGTGATTAGATTAGATTAATCAAGATTAGGTTAACTTAGTGAGGGATTAGGTAATTTTGACCATTTTGACTTAGATACTTTGATTTATTTAAATAAAAAAGGAGAAATATGAATTTGATATTTAATTAAATAAATTTTGGTTTATTTAATTAAAATGGTGATATAACACAAAGGTTAATCAATTTGAAGGAGATGAACTTAGGAGATGATTTATAAAAGATGGAATGTTAGGATGTGATTAAAATTGATTTATCTAATAAAATGAGGTAATGATAGGCTTAAATTAACTAAAGTTAATTTATTCAATTTAAATGGATGATCCTTAGAGATTGAATTAAAAAGACTTGATTTCTTTGATGAATGGGTGAATGAACTTTATTTACTTAATAAGTGGATGAATGTGAATAATGCTAATTTCATATGTCTACATTTTTCCCCTCTTTGAAGCAATGTACTTTCTACGTTGGTTCAAAGAATAATCTAGCCACAATCAAAATTTAAAATTTTTTTGTGCCCTAGTGGAAAAAAGTACACTAGTATATTGCCCCCTCGAGAGATCGAGTGGTAAGATTCGATTTGAGGGTTGATCTCATGATAAAGAGATTAAAAATGGATGGTTATGATGATTATGCAAATGAGATGGTTTTAAGATGCTTATAATAACAAATCTATATTATCCTAAACAACTTAAATGATAATGCAATACATGTGAGATGGATGATGCGATAATGCCTATATGATTATGCAGTAGGTGTTTTATGCAAATGTATGATTTACGAGATGCTTAAACTAATAGATCTATATTATGATGATGGACATGCATGTGAGATGTTGTGTAGAATACCGATGGTTTGTGGATGCAGGATGGATGCAATGGTGATGATGATTAGTTGATCATGACGTGATGTTAGTGTGGAAAACAAGAAATGAGAAATAAGGTGATGAGAAGAGGATCCAACAAGACAATTTAATGAGAGATGATGATGAAAAATGGATGATTTACTTATCAAGAATTGGGATTTTTTAAAGGGTCGCTTACCTTATGTTTGATAACATGCATAAGCATGATGCCTAAAGGTATAAAAGACCAAGATGATGTTGTACTTAGTGTGATGGAATATGAATCAATAAGTAGATATGAGTATTCTTGTTCACACCTGACATATGAAAACGATGCTAGGATGTACTTTAGAAGTTTCACACATCTTAGACCAAAACATAGAAAGGTATATCCTATCAATAGTAAACAAGCTTCCTAAAACATCCTCCATACATATCTAACAATGCAAGTATTTGCCAAGTTATATTATAAGAACATCCAACAAGCATAGCAGACAAAAGATAATGATCGTTTCCCCATTCCTATCTCCCTATATCCATTTGTTTGGACATCATCAAGAGGTTATTGGAATGAGCACAAAAAGATAAGTCAAAAGACAAAGATAAAGTAAACAAATAAGATGATGTTCTTCAATACTACTAACCAAAAGGAAATGTGTTTTCAAGGATAAGAATTGAAACTATTGCCAAAACATAATGCCCATTGTAGGAAGGATACATCCTAGAACATGTTAGTGGATGGTGACACATCATTTTGTTTATCCAAAGTGTTATTTCCAATATAAATAATGGCCATTGTAGGAAGGATACATCCTAGGACATAATGTTATCAGATAATTGATGTGAGAATAATTAGATGAGAGGCTATTGACACAAAGAGTTGACCAACTTGTTTACGTATTGACATTAACTTGAGACTTGACATTTTGAGTTTTTACTTTTCACCTACTAGACTTGTTTCCAATTGTTTTACCAAGGGTTGAGGATGACAATCATTTATTATGAGTGATGTTATTGTGGGTGAAAGTGAGATGAGATAGATGTATTTTTTTCAAATATTTGGATTTTTTGGAGTTTTGCACTGTTTTGAGGCTGCTTTTGGTATTTTTTTGAGATTTTACAAATGTTTTGATTTTTGATTTTTTAATGTTTTTGGGGTTTTCTAAGAATTTTACCAAGATAATAACCTAAGGAATTATCCTAGGGGCCTTGCGAGCTGGTCAATAGATTAGCCTTGCCTACGTTATACATGCAGAGACCACATAGTTTGACTGATGACTTGACCAATTACAGATGAAGGTATACATGATGAGATGCCAGTTTATTATGATGGACTCCTAAAGGACTAACCTAAGTGTCTCGGGAGATGATCAAAGATCACCCTTGCCTACATTCAAGGCTTAGAGACCCATAGTTCGACAAGATCACTTTTTTTTGGCTTTTTGACTTTTTCACCTGTTTTAGGATTTTGTGATTTTTCAAAAAAAAAATAGTTTGTGACTTTTCAATTTCAAGAATATACATGAGTTTGATCCAATGAGAACATGACCCATGAGTGATGTAATAGACTACTCCAATAAAGGCAGGATAAACTGACCTTAAAGATGGGTCGAGTAGTACTAGGAGGAATCATGATACAAACCTAGGGCCAAGCTATGGTGTAGATGTGGGTGGATGAGTGATGGATGGAGATTCAAATGCGATGGATGATGGAAATGTAATGGATGGATGATGCAGAAAAAGATGTAAACATCCTAGTGGATGGAAAGTGCTTATTTACACAAGGAACCTATTTGTCAGGTTTTCACCGAGGTACTTGTCAAAAGTGCCACCGAAGTGGTTTTAACTAGAGGACAATTTTTCTCTTTACTATTTTTGATCATTTTTCTAATATTTTTTTTTTGGATTTTTTTTATTTTTTCCTTTTTTTTGTTGTCACCAAGACACCAGTTTTCCATGTTTTCACCAAGGTAACCATTTCTTCAGGACATTTTCCAATTTTATTTTTTTTGGATTTTTGGTCCTATACCTTGAAAGATTAGGCATAAAATTTCTTGAGAAGAGATTTGTTCATGGGCTCTTGTAGAGGTTCCCTTTCGGGTGTTGATAAATGATATGCCCTTGAATTGTAGCTTGTTGTGATGACAAATGGTCCCAACCAGTTGGGTTCAAATTTTCCTTTACTATTTGGATTTGGGACATTCTTTTGATTCTCTTTTAGTACCAATTATCCAACTTGGAATGTGCTACTTCTAATTTTCTTGTTATAGCTCCTCTTGTGTCTATTCTGATACACTTGTAAATGATTTAAAGCATCTATACACCGCTCATCCAATAGCACCAACTCATTCAGTCTTAATACTAGGTACTCTTCATCCGTGATGAGGTTTTATAATGATATTCTTAGTGACAGGAGCTCAATCTCAATGAGGTGTACTGCTTCTAATTCGTAGACCAAGGAGAAAGGGGTGGCACTAGTGGGTGTGTGGATGCTAGTTCGGTAGGCCCAAAGGGTGGGATTGAGCTACAAATGCAAGTCACGACCTGCGTCATTGACTATTTTATTGAGGATATTTAAAATGGTTTTATTTGTGGTTTCTTCTTGGCCATTTCCTCGAGGATAGTATGGGGTGAAGAAGCGATGTTGGATTTTGAATTTTTCACACAAGTCACAGCCATCCTAATTCTTAAATGGTGTCCCATTATATGAGATAATGGCTCGTGGGACATCGTAGTGGAAAATGAGATAGTTTAGGATGAACTTTGATATCTAATTCCTGATTATATATATCATGGGTATGGATTCCACCCACTTGGTAAAGTACTCAGTGGAGTTATGATGAAATTCTGGCGATTAGAAGAAGTGGGAGTGATTTTTCTAATGAGATCAAGTCCCCACTGCAAAAAGGGCCATGGTGTGATGATGGGATGAAGTTCTTGAGCTAGAGCATGGATGAGGTATCCATGCTACTGAAATTGTAGACACCTTATGACGTGGTCATGTGCTTCTCTTTCCATTGTAGGCCAATAATACCCCATCCTAAAAATTTCTTGGCTAGGGTCATTCAACTCGAGTGTGAACCACATATGTTGTTATGTACTTTAGTTAAAGTGGTGAATACCTCAGCATTTAAATAGCATAAAAAAGGTTCCTTCTATGCTCCTACAATATAGGGTATCTCCTAGGATGACAAATCAGGATGCCATTTTGAAAAAGGTTCATTTTAAGGTTTGGGGTAAATCAGCAGGTATGACACCTATTCGTAAGTAGGTATAAATGTCATGGTACTAGGGATCACGATGACCAATGATTTCACACACAAATTCCAATTCTGGTAGCTCGAATGTGGGCACAAGAAGCTGCTCTACTGATAATTCATATTTTGGGACATTGTGAGGGATTTCCAATAAGGATCCAATCGTTTCCATCGTGTATGTTGCTCTGTTGTTGGCTCTGGGTATCTGCTCAAATGTGATCTCAATAAAAGATTCCTTGAGAGACTCCACCAGTTTCTTATATGAAGTGAGCTTATCATCCTTAGTCTGGTACTCATCATTCACTTGGTTTATTATTAGCTAAGAGTCTCTATATACTCTGAGGGTCATGATGTGCCACCACACTGCTATTCTGAGACCTATGGTTAAAGCCTCATATTCTGCAATGTTTTTGGTGTAGGGGAATGCCAATTTATAGGACCTTGGTATGCAATCCCCCGAAGGGGTGATAAATAAGACCCTGGTTTGTGATCCATGTTGTGTGTATTAGCCATCAAAGTAAAGTTTCTAGTGGTCGGCCATGTTGAGTTTGAGGACGGATTCATCTAGAAACTCTAAGATGAGATGATTCTTTGAATAGATTGGTGCTTCTACAAGTTGATTTTTGATGACTTGGCCTTTAATTTATTTTTGCTCCACGTATTCAATGTCATACTTTGATAGTATCATGACCCATTTTCCCATTCTTCCAATGGGCATTGCCTTTGATAGTAAGTACTTGAGAGGGTCAATATTGGAGATGAGGTTTTTTTTGTGTGCCAACATGTAATGTCTGAATTTTTGTGATGCAATCACTACTTCTAGACATGCTTTCTTGATGAATGAGTAATTTAACTCATGCCCAACCATTGTTCTATTGATATAATAGATGGCCTTTTCTATGCCATTTTCATCGTGTTGAGCTAGGAGAGCTCCAAGGGCTGTTGTTGTTGTTGACACATAGAGAATTAATGGATTTCTTGGAATTGGTGGCATTAGGACTGGTGGTGTAAGAAGATATTCTTTGAACTTATTGAAGGCTTCTTCACACTTGTTATCCCAATTGTTTGCTACTCCCTTATGAAGTAGCTAAGAGTGGATTATGTTTATCTGCCAGCGATGCTATGAATCTTCAAAGGGACTAAAGCTTTCCTTGGAGACCTCTCAATTGTTTCAATGTTTTGGTTGACTCCATCTTGTGGATTGCTTTTAACTTTGATAGATCTACCTCAATACCTCTCACTAAAAGTATGTATCCTAGCAAATTTCCTGATTGTATGTCGAAGACACACTTCTTTGGATTTAATCAGAACTTGTATTCCTCAAGACTATCGAAAATGGCACTTAAGGTTGGTATGTGATCCTTCCTCTTTCTGAATTTGGCTAGACTTTCATCGACATAATCTTTGACAGTTTTATGGATCATGCCATGGAAGATTAAGGTCATGGCTCTTTGGTATGTTGCTACTGCATTCTTCAAGCCGAATAGCATCATATTCCAACAAGAAGTTCCCCATGAAGAAGTGAAGGCCATTTTGTGTTGGTCTTCTTTAGCAATCATTATCTAGTTATATCCTGAGAAACTATCCATCAAGGAAAGCATTTTGTGTCTCACTATCATGTCTACGATCATGTCAATGTTCGAAAATGGGAAATCATCTTTTGGACATGCCTTGTTTAAGTCCCTAAAGTCTATGCAAATTCTGATGCCCCCATCAGGTTTTGAGATAGGAAATAGGTTTGACACCCATTCTAGATAGTCTATTGATTGAATGAATCCTGCATTCGATAGCTTCTTTAGTTCCATTTTGAATAGTAGAGAAGTCTAAGGGTACATTTTCCTAAGCTTTTGTCTAACGAGCTTTGCTTTAGAGTATATTGCTAGGTGATGAACTATAATTTTTGGATCGAACCCTGGCATGTCTACATAGCTCCATGCAAAGTTTACCTATATCTCTCTCAAGAAGGCTGCTAGGAATTCTTTTTCTTCTATCAGTAATTATTTTTCATAGACAGTGATATGTGAGGTCTCCTTTGTTTCTGGATTAATAGGATTGCACTTTTCTACTAGGACCGTTGATTTTTCTTGATGGAGAACTCTGAAAGGAAGATTGAATCCCCCATCCTTAGGGGCCTTAGAGAATTTTTCACCATTGGATGTGTCCTTTATTTTTACATTTTTTGTGTCAAAGAGTGCCACAGTGTGGTTTTCACTCAAGGACTTAGATATTATTCTTAATTTCTCACTTTTGTGACTGAGGGACTCAATCATTTCCCCATAGTGTGTGTGTGTATCTACTTAATGATGAACCCTACTTTCTGATCCCCACACAAAATAGTATCCCATAGTCTAATGAATTTTGAGAGCACCTCATCATTTTTGAATGTGTCAAGAACTGGTGGTCCTTGTTGGTCATAATCAATGAGTTGGGGGTAAACTAGGCAGATTTCATGATTTTGATGGTCTGAATCAAAGGATAAGGTGCAAATCATGAGAAGGGTGGTATCCTCGAAGAGCCTAGGTAGGTTGGTTATGGGAACCTCACCATCACTACTACTTCAAACATTAGTTATGTCAAATGTGAAGTTGTTTATGACTTGACTTGTAGATACAAGTAAGCAAAGTTTAGATGTGGATTGTTGAGGAGGATTATCTATTTTTCTAACTAGAGGACTTCGGCCATGTATGGTTATACTTGGAAGGGTATATCCAAGGCCAATATTTCTCATTCATGTCTTTGGAATGATAGGTATTATAAGCCCGTTGTCATTTTCCCCAAGTCTTTGGTTTCTATCATAGCCCATTGTGAGCATCATTTGCAAAACTTTGCTTCTGTAATCCGTTGGTAGATTGGTTGTTGGTCTATTATCTTGGTATAGGAGATGAGGTGGGTCCTCTATGAATTCTTGGTTGAGATCTCCATAGCTTTTGAAGTTGGGATATTCTTCAGGGGATGTTTGAGATGTGGAAGCTTTATTTGCATGCAGATGTCCTTGTGATCTGGGAGATTGTGGTAACTCTCCTACCACAAAATATTTTTTGGGAATTGTGTAGTTTCCACAACCATTATCCTAGATGATGAATTTGATATCAGAGATAGTCGGAATGGCAGGAGTGGTGGGTATCTCTATCGTAGAAGTGGAATCGAGAGTGGTTGGATCAATGCATGGTGTTGATGGGCCTTCATCATTTTTGAGCACTTGAGGGATTTTGTAGTACTTTTCCTCAAGTTTCTTGTAGTAGGAGAATGGTTCAGGATCTCCATGGATGGTGACCTCTTGTCCTTCATATGTGATTTTGACACATGGATGGAAAGTTGATGCTACTACTTGCATTGCATGAATCCATGAATGTCCTAGGAGAATGTTATAAGGTAAGTTGAGGTCCAAGACCTGAAAGGTGGTTTCCATGGTAGCTGGCCCTACTTGAATAGGGATTTTGATCGTGCCTTGGGATATTCTTTCTTGATAATCATATGCTTTGATTGTAATTCCTTTTCCTTTGTCAATGGAATCCTGTGATATTTTTAACTGGTTAATGAGCTTGAGGGAACAAATATTCAAGCCTGCACTTTTGTCCACCAAGACTCACTTGACTTTACTTTTCTGCACTAGGACCTCTAAGTGGAGTGCATGGTTATGAGATGGTTGTCCGAGAAAGTCTTGATTGGAGAACATAAGGATATTTGGAGTGATGATGTTTCCAATCATAGCTTGGAATTGTTCCACATCAATATCTGTGGGGATGGTGGATGAAGCCAATGCTTCCTAAAGGATTTTCTTGTGGGCGGATGAGATTTTTAATAACTCCATGATGGAAATTTTTGTTGGCATTCTTTTTAGCTGATCAAGGACATTGTAACCATTGGGAATAGCTCTAGGTGTAGGGACTCTATTTGGCTAGGATGATCCTGCGATCGTAACTTTGTCAACTCTTATGGTGTCTCCATAATCGGCATGGACTCCTTTGATGGTGATGGTAGCACAATAGTCATCTAGAGATGCAATGACATGGTTGTACACATGATTTTTATTTTTGAAGGTTCCTTCCCCCTTATCAGTTTTAGTGTTCCCTTTGTTGTTATGGTTAGGCATCAGATTCATGTATATTTTAAGGTTTTGGTTTCCTGTTGGTTGTTCCACATTTATAATTCTTTGATCAATGAGGTCTTGGACTATGTTTTTTAACCTTATGAAATTATTACTGGTGTGCCCTTTGATTTTTTGGAAGTCGCAAAGGTGATTTTCATTGCACCAAGGAGGTTTAATGTCTAGTTCATGGTAGTTCTCATTGGTGGGAATCTTGATGAGGCTTTCATTTATCAGTTTCCTCATGATGACTTTCAGTGGTTCCCCAACAGTGGTGTACTTTTGCTTGATGGAATTATTATTTCTCTGGGGCCGTCCCCTTTGGTCATTGACATTATTGATCGCTTGATTGTTTGTTTGGTGTGTTGTTGTATTCAAATGATGGTTGTTTTGGTGATGGTTTTGGTTTTGTTTTTGTGGTGCAGGTGTGTTTTTTTGAGGGGCACTGATGACAACTTTGGCATCGACAACACTATCATTGGTAATATTTTTGTTTATTGCCCATTTGCGAGCTTTGTAATTGTAATTGGTGGGTGAGCGATTGTTCTATTGTTCAAGATATGAAGTTGATCCTCTTGGTTGTGTAATAGGGCTTGTTCGATGTTGAGCACATTGGAAATCAACTAGTTGTATGTGGTGATTCGTTGGACCTTGAGATGGAATTCCAAGAGACCATCAAGGCTAGATATGATAATGCACACTTGTTGCTCCTTAGGCATGGCCCATTTTCTCCTATTGGCCTTGGATCACCATCATTGTAGGCACGAAGCAAATGATTCATTCTTACCTTGTTTCAGGGTTGAGAGTTCCTCTAGACTGATATCCATGGTGATATTGTATGCATATTTTTTGTTGAATGCATCTATGATTTCTTGGAATGTTTTGATGCCTGTAGGTAGGCCAGAGAACCATTCCATGGTATGGCCAACCAAAATCCTAGGAAATAGCTGCATCAGATAAGTATTGTCATACATGACTTCCATGTAATGAACATGGAATTCACTAATCTTATCTTTAGGGTTTCTCATCCCATTATACTTATCAAATTTATGGATCTCAACTCCCTTTGGGAATAGTTTCATTACAAGGCTTCTATCGAATGGGTAAGGGCACAAGTTGCTAGGTGTTTTTGTGGTTCACCTTGATTGAAGGTCAAGAGCTTGTTGTGAGAGCAACCTGATTTATGTTGTCACATCATTTTGTAGATTAGGGGGTGGGATGAAAGTGTTCTGAGGTGGTTTGATTGTCGGTGGGATGGGTAGATTGGTTGGTATGTTGATGGATGATGTTTGCATATTCTATTGAGCCAATTATGCTTGTAACAATGCTTTTTGTTTTTCTTGTTGAAATTGTTCTATTAGTGCATGTTGTTGAGCTTATTGTTGTGCTTGTTGTTGAGCTACTAATTGGGTTGCTTCGTGTTGTTCTTGATATTGCTTTAGTGCTTTCTGATATGCTTTTTGTTGCACTGCATTTTGTTGTGCAAGATACTATGCTTGTTCTTGTGCTTGTTGTGCCTGATATTGGGCTTTGGCTTGAGTGTGCGCTTGAGGTTGGTCTTGAGCTTGTGCCTATGCTTTAGCTTGTGCAGCTTCAGTGGATTTTTGTTGTTGCTGCTATAATAAGGCTTGGGTTTATGCAACTTGTTGTGCTTGTTGTGTGATTTGGGCAGCTTGAGCATCTTCTTCCACTTGAGCGGCTTGCTAAGTAGCTAATTTTGTGGCTTGCTAAATAGCTAATTGTGTGACTTCTTGATTAGCTAATTGTGTGGCTTGTTGTTTTTCTACCTACAAGAATGCCTTTTGATAAGCAGCTTGTTGAGTGGCTTACAATTCCATACTGTATTGGCTTGATGTATTGGAGCTTGGGGTGGTGGAGGTGGTGGTGGATTCAGAATGGTGCATGTCATGGAGGTGAGGTGTGTTGTCATGTTGGTGACTTGGGTTTGATTGGTAGATGGTGTAATCGATGTGGTTGGTCATTGAGAAACCATGCTTTTAGATGTTAGGGGAGTGGTTGATGTTGTCGTGATTGCTTGTGTAGTTGTCATTTCTTGTTGTGATGTCAATTACAAGTTTTGAAAGTTTGGCATGATGTTTTGATTGATATTTGGGATGTTGGTTTGATTTTGATTGGTACTTGGTAAAAGTGGAAGCCCTAAGCCAAGAAGTGGTGTAGATGATGATGGAAATGGCAGAAGTGGTGGAAATGTGAGAGATGTGATCTCTTAAGGAAATGGTGCAGTGTTGAAAATGCCCCTAGTCTGAACATGCCACCCTCTCCTTGTGAGGTTATGGGGAGAGAGGTTTGGGGTTTTGTGCAAAATAATGATGATGGGTCATTTAGATCATGCAAGGTGAGAGGATCATATGTATGTAATGGTATGGTTTTTCCCAAGATGGTGTTTGCATCCAAGTCCTGATTGTTTATGAGAGGATTTGTTTGTAATGCATTAAGAAATGCACTTCCTTTGTTAACAATGGGTTGCATTGGAGCAATGGATGATGTGATTTGTAGGATGTTTTCAGTGATGTTTTGAAATGAGGGGGTAGATGAAATAGGGATGGTAGATTAGATTTGAGGCATGACTACAAAAGATGGTTCCACAATAGTGCTCACATTGAAATTGGAGGGGAGTTTAGATGCTTTCTTTGCTTATTCGAGCATATATAGTGAGGGATTGATTCTCCTCATGATGTTGATAATATTATGATTATCCATATTTTGAATTATTTCAATGATTTCCTCATGTGACATTCCAAAAGGATTATTGGTAAGATCCTCCACTTGGACACCTTCCTCTTGATGTTCTTGCAAAAATGGAGGAAGCTTAACTGTGAGATTTCCAAACACAATGGGATTCATTTCAGGACCAGTTTGACTTAAGTCATTTGAAGTACATGTTTCTTTGTTGGCTTCCATGTTCCTTGTGTGTTGCGATTTAGTTTTCACCATAAAATAGGGATCAATTTTTGAGAATGAGGAAGATGAATTCTCTAATTCTTTGGATTGATCCAACTTTAGGTACAAAAGGGTATGTTTTAGGATGATTTTAGGATCAAAGGGTGATAATGATATGGATGCAAGATTGGTGTTTTATGGATGATTGGAACTCTTGAGAAAATCTTGAAGGGGTATGTTAAACTTTAGGACTTGATTTAGGACTGATTTGTTTTAGATTTGAATTTTAGTGGACTCATAAACTCTAAGAGGTTGGATGTTGTCCTAGAGTTAAATCATTCACAAGATTCTAATTTTTCTAGGTGTGAGAAGAAGGATTCATCCAAACAAGATGATATGGATAATGAACTCCTAAATCCTAAGATGTTGGATGTTATCAAGGGATGAATTTGTTCACAAATTTTGATAATTTGATCAAATATGTGGAGAAGGATGCATCTACACACATTCAATCAAACAAGGTGATTTTGAATTGATTTCAAATGCTTTGCCCAAAGTTTAATGTGAAGGATTTTTCCAAGATTTTTGAAGAGTTGATAATGAGATGATATTGGTTTTGATGTTCAAAGATGGATGAAATTTTTTATTTTCATCCTAGGATGTACCTAAAAAAGATTCTTTTTTACTAGACCTCAGTATTGAAGAACATAAGATAACACTAAGGACCTCTCAACCAAGAAGTGGTTCAAACTGAGCATACATTTTTGGATTGTTCAAAGGAATGAGTCTATAGAACCTTGTAAATTTTTTACTTATTTTTATGTGTTTCTTTTGATTGCACTTAATAATGTATTTCTTGATGACCTTTTGAGTGTGACTCCTAAATTTTGAACTTTAACTCAAGCACTTTTGTTTTGGGATTTTGACTTTCCTGTAAATCATGAGAAATTAACACATGTGAGAGCCAATTTTGTTATTTTTACTTAGTGACTTTGTTTTACCACAAACACTTCTTAGATTAGGTTTCCAAACTAGATGTCCAATGTCTCAATTTCTTTGAATCCCACAAAAGTATGCTATGTGGAAATTTTATGAATTCAAGGAAAGGATTACCTATTGTTTAACTTTAGTAGGAAAATTGAGATGTAAATCCAAGTGTTTAAAAACCTCTAAGGATGAGAATCCCAAGGGCCAACAATAACACATGAATTGGGTCAATTGTATTTGCCTCCTAAAGGTTTTGAAATTTTGATGATGATGTTAAGTGTTTGTTTCAAAAAAATTTCAAACAAGAAAATAATTTTGTAACCAATAATAAGCACAATCCTATGGATGTGAAAGACAATATTTGTTGAGTCCCCACTTGGACAAGTCTAGCTACACTTATCTTTAGCGAATGGTTTGATGCTTGACTCCACTCGCTCCCCTCCATGAAAATCACTTATACAGGGCAGCCAAGCATCAACACCCATGAAATTGCCATGGCATACTTTCCATTTCTACTAAAAATCGTAAAAGTGTGAGGCAGCTTCAGAACGATTGTTCTTGCACCAACAAATAGATAGGGATTTTTTCCTTTCTAAAACAAGAGTTTTAATTCATACTTTTCATTCATAGGATTTGACTCAGCGTGGTGAGAGACCATTATTTCCCTTCTTTTCAGAGTCAACCACGTGACACTAGTGTTTATTCCAATACCCACATTTATATCTTGGCTCGAAATACTCTCGAGTTCAGAGTGTTACCAGTTGAGTCATTCCCTTGGGTGATTAATTTTTCCCCAAGGTAGGCCCTCTAAGATAGACAAAAGCAAGTAAACATATTCATAGTTTGACCAACCTTTGTTTAGAAACAAAGGGAGAACACATGCAATAGGTTTACTCACACTCGCAAAGTGTTTTGTTCAATTTTAAACCCAAAAGTGAAATGTGGAGGTGATTACTTTATCTCAACCTAAGATCACCAAAAATTCCTTTTGATTCTCAAGATCATTGTGAAGTGCGAGATAAGTGCATACATCCTTTTCGATGATGTTAGTTTAAGTAAGAAATCACAAAAAAAAAGTTGCACAAGTTCATTTTAAGTCCACAAAGCAATGATTTTGATTTGTTTTAAAGCACCAAAATGAGATGTGAAAGTTGTCTTTGTTCAAATTTTTAACCTCAAACAAAATATAGTCAATTTTCCTAAAGCTCATTTTAACCCCTTTGCAATGAAAATTGAAAGCTTTCGAAATGTTCCTTTTTTTAGAGCCCAAACATAAATGAGTTAGTCTAAAATAGAAAATTAAAGCATACGACGGAAGCTCAAAGCATTTTAAAATGCTTTATGAATTTTAAGTTTCAATGAAAAAATCCTTAACTCCAATCTTGCTTTTGTTTTTGCTCAACTCCAACGCTCGATTCCAATGTCAACCTATTCCATAAACATCACAAAACAATGAAAAATATGATTTATTTCATAAATAAACACAATTTTAATCATAATGCATTTGAAATTTGTCATAACAAGAAAATAACCCTTGAAAACCTTCTAAATCCACTTTTAGTATTTTATTCAAGACATATTTCAACTTGCTTTATGATCTTCTTGCAATTGTTTTTCTAACAAAACAATAACAAAAAAGGGAGAAAATCCACCTTTCCCATACTTCAATCCTTTTATGCATAGTTGAATTTCACATACTTTTTATGCTTATGGATTGATAGTTTTACTATTGGATGGTAATAAATGAAGCATGGGCTACTTGCACTCTAGGCTATTTTTTTAAAGAAATTATAATATCGTTAATCTTGAATTTGCATTGATTTTTTTAAAACAATTGCTAGCTTTATAGAAGGGTGATGCACAAACAACAAAGATAGTGATTCCCATTAGTTGTCAGCTTTATTCATTCCCTACCACGTCATTCAAAAGAAATTATAATATCTTTAATCTTTAATCAACATCAAATTTTTTTTTTTTAAATCAGCTTCATAGTAAGGTGTTGCACAAACAAAAAAACAAAAAAAACCATTCTGTAAAATCAATTAGGATGTGACTATTAGTAAGGGAAATCATAAAGAATAACTAGTCATCTACTATAGATCAAGAGGATTTAGATCAACGATTTGAGGTCTGGATTTCTTCTATAAATATACGTACCTGGCACCATAGGCAATTAGGGGTGACTCCTTTACTATGAATGAATCTAATAACTTCACATTTACTGATGGTAGGGGTGAGCATAAATGCAATTTTCCTTACGGAAAACAATAGTTTGAAGAGAGGAGCCACACCATAAGTGGATTATGAATAAAAAACTCAAAACCAATCTAATTTGTAGGTGTAAAAAGTGAGTTTCAAAATCTTTGGCCAACACATAAATGACAATGTTGACATGTGCCAACTGAGGAAGGAATTTTTAGCGAAGGTATAGTTGGTAGGCACCCACTTTTAAGTGAATATGATCAACAAGTGCAAAAATACTTTTAAACAAATTCTAGTAACAAGCGTAAGGTCAAACTTGGTAGTCAAGAAGCTTTCCAACAAATGCATTTGGAAGATGTAGAGATAAAAGTAAACACACTCCACAAATTTTATCAATGTATAAGAGAAATGTGTGTGAGATAAAAAACCAATGAGCTTCACACTTGGTTGTCCCTAAAAAAATGATGCGCCTAACAGGAATATCACAACCAATGAAAAAAATAGGAAACACCACCAACAATGTAGTAGATGTCATTCGATTCTCTAAAAAAAAAGATAGATTCATATTCTTCTATTCAAGAAATTTGGTGTGCATGGATTTCTTTTATCTACCTTAAGTTATAACAGAAAGTTTAAGAAAATTACCCAGCTAGATTTTACATTGCTAGGAATGACTTATGAGAGCAATAATAACTAATAATGATGAATTAAACAAAATGAGAAATTTTTCTTTAAAAGGATTTGAAAATTCATTAAAACAAAAACAAGAGTTATGAGTATGCCATCTCAGCCCTCTTTTTAATTCCACAAACTACAATATTATACTTGCATTGAAATATATCAGCTAAAATGACTTTTAGAGACTTTCAAGCAAGTAAAGTTTGCAAGCACAAAGCTTAATGTAATTAGCAAGCGTAAATCCAAAATGGATTTCCATAACGACCTTTCAGTGGAAATTATATCTTGAGATAAACTGAAGCAAAATAATAAGTATGTCTGAGATGTTTATTTGCTCTATGACATGACTACAAAACATGGAAGCCTAGATGAATTGCTTGTATATTTTGCAGAAATAGAGCACAAAATTTATCCAAAAATTTAAATGAAATAAGTATCTCTATATCAAAGAACTCTGATTCAACAACTAAAGAAATCAGAATAATCAATGACAAAGCATCAAATAATTCATTTGGGCCCTCCTTTTGGTGCCATAATGAGCACCCCTAAATGTGCAAATGATCAATCTCCAAAACTCATTAGTGGGGTTAGTTCATACACATGAAAATCTATGAATACTCCTATGAAATAACATATCATGCTCCAAAATGCAACAAATACCAATGATGATCAAAAGACATATAAAATCATGAGATGTACCTATTCGATAGTGGATTGGTGTCACTTGTGCAAAGTGACCCTTTCCAAATCCCTGACAAGCTCAATGATAAAATGCCTTGAAGATGGAGTGAAGTGGACAAAATTAGCTCTCAATTGAAAAGAGTAACTTTGCATGAAGATTGTGGATGGATTGTTGAAGAATAAGCCTTTTATTTATAGAATCTCAAATTGAAAGAGTGCCCAAAAGAGAGCAATGTGGGATAAAGATTTGGCCAATAAGAAGGAGCCACTTGTCACCTTGTGAGTGGATCGCAGATGTGCAATTTTTGGTCAATGTGCCAATAAATGAGATTGGTTGGCCTTTTCAAATTCAAATTTGGCTTGTTGGAGGGAGAAAGAGAGACTTAAATGCCAAGTGGGGGACATGTACAAGGGTAGTTATTGCCATGTTGGAAGGGACAATTCAACTTGTTTTCAAATTAAAACTTGATGAATATTCTCCAAAGATTCCTTGTTGAGGGAAAATAAGGAATTTAATAAATCAATAAATTGATTTATTTGTGCAAGTACGAAAAGCTAGAGGATGAGATGGGTGATTAGATTAGATTAATCAGGATTAGGTTAACTTAGTGAGGAATTAGGTGATTTTGACCCATTTGACTTATATACTTTGATTTATTTAAATCAAAAGGGAGAAATATGAATTTGAGATTTAATTAAATAAAGTTTGGTTTATTTAATTAAAAGGGTGATGTAAGATAAAGGTTAATAAATTTGCAGGAGATGAACTTAGGAGATGATTTATAAAAGATGGAATGTTAGGATGTGATTAAAACTGATTAATTTAATCAAATGAGGTAATGATAGGATTAAATTAAATAAAGTTAATTTATTCAATTTAAATGGATGATCCTTAGAGATTGAATTAAAAAGACTTGATTTATTTGATAAATGGGTGAATGAACTTGATTTACTTAATGAGTGGATGAATGTCAATGATGCTAATTTCATATGTCTACATTTTTTCCCTCTTTGAAACAATGTACTTGCTATGTTGGTTCAAAGAATAAACTTGCCACAATCAAAATTTAAGAACTTTTTGTGCCCCAGTGGAAAGTACACTAGTATATTCCCCCCTCGAGATATCGAGTGAAAATATTCAATTTGAGGGTCGATCTCATGATAAAGAGATTCAAAATGGATGGTTATGATAATGATTGAAATGAGATGGTTTTAAGATGCTTAGAATAACCAATCTATATTATCCTAAACAACTTAAATGATAATGCAATGCATGTGAGATGGATGATGTGATAATGCCTATATGATTATGCAGTAGGTGTTTTATGCAAATGTATGATTTACGAGATGCTTAAACTAATAGATCTATATTATGATGATGGACATGCATGTGAGATGTTGCACAGAATACTAATGGTTTGTGGATGCAGGATGGATGCAATGGTGATGATGATTAGTTGATCATGATGTGATGTTAGTTTGGAAAACAAGAAATGAGAAATAAGGTGATGAGAAGAGGATCCAACAAGACAACTTAATAAGAGATGATGATGAAAAATGGATGATTTACTTATCAAGAATTGGGATTTTTTAAAGGTTCACTTACCTTATGTTTGATAATAGGCATAAGCATGATGCATCAAGGTATAAAAGACAAGGATGGCATTGTACTTAGTATGATGGAATTTGAATCAACAAATAGATAGGAGTATTCTTGCTCAAACCTAACATACGAAACATTGCTTTGATACACTTTAGAAGTTTCAAACATCTTGGACCAAAAAATGGAAAGGTATAACCTATCAGTGCAATAGTCAACAAGCTACCTAAAACATCCTCCATACATATCTAACAAAGCAAGTATTCGCCAAGTTATATTATAAGAACATCCAACAAGCATAGCAGACAAAAGATAATGATTGTTGCCCCATTCCTATCTCTCTAAATCCATTTGTTTGGACATCATCGATAGGTTATTGGAATGAGCTCAAAAAGATAAGTCAAAAGACAAAGATAAAGTAAACAAACAAGCTAATGTTCTTCAATACTACTAACCAAAAGGAAATGTGTGTTTAAGGATAAGAACTAAAACTATTGCCAAAAGAAAATGCCCATTGTAGGAAGGATACATCCTAGGACATGTTAGTGGATGGTGGCACATCATTTCGTTTATCAAAAGTATTATTTTTGATAAATAATGGCCATTGTAGGATGGATACATCCTAGGACATGATGTTATCAGATGATTGATGTGGGATTGATTGGATGAGAGGGTATTGACACACTGACCTAAACCAGAGACTTGATATTTTGAGTTTTTACTTTTTACCTGCTAGAATTGTTTTGGATTGTTTTACAAAAGGTTAAGGATGACAATAGTTTATTATGAGTGATGTTATTGCAGGTGAAAGTGAGATGAGATGGATGGATTTTTTCAAATATTTTGATGTTTTTGGAGTTTTGTAGTGTTTTGAGGCTTGTTTTGGTATTTTTTTTAGATTTTAGAAATGTTATGATTTTTTATTTTCCAATGTTTTTGGGGTTTTCTAAGATTTTGACCAAGAGACTAACCTAAGGACCTATTCTAGGGGCCTCGGGGGCTGATCAACATATTAGCCTTGCCTACATTATACACATAGAGACCACGTAGTTCAACTGACGACTTCGCCGATTTATAGATGAAGATATACATGATGAGATATTAGTTATTATGATGGACTCCAAATGGACTAACCTAAGTGTCTTAGGGGATGATCAAAGATAAACCTTTCCTACATTCAAGGATCAAAGACCCATAGTTCGACAAGATGACATTGTTTTTGAATTTTTGACTTTTTAACCTGTTTTGGGATTTTGATTTATTTTGAATGTTTTTAGATTTTGTATTTTTCATTTTTTTTGGATTTTCTAAAATATCGATTTCAAGAATATACACGAATCCAATCTAATGAGAACATGCCCCTAGCATGATGTAATAGACTACTCTGATAAAGGTAGGACAAACTGACCTTAGGGATGGGTCGATTAGTACTAGGAGGGATCATGATATGAACATAGGACCAAGCTATAGTGCGGATGTGGGTGGATGAGTGATGGATGGAGATTTGAATGTGATGGATGATGGAAACATAATGGATGGATGATGTAGATCAAGCTGTAAAGATCCTAGTGGATGGAAAGTTCTTATTTACACAAGGCACCTATTTTTTAGGTTTTGACCAAGGTACTTGTCCAAAGTGCCACTGAAGTGTTTTTCACTAGAGGACAATTTTTCTCTTTACTCTTTTTTATCCTTTTTCTAATTATTATTTTTTGGATTTTTTCCTTTTTTATATTTTTTGTTGTCACCAAGACGCCTGTTTGCCAAGTTTTTGCCAAGGCAACCGTTTCTTCAGGACATTTTCTAATTTTTTTTTTTTTAATTTTTGGCTCTATACCTTGAAAGATTAGGCATAAAAAATTTTAAGATGAGATTTGTTCATGGGCTCTTCTAGATGTTCCCCTTCGGGTGTTGGTAATTGATATACCCTTGACTTATAGCTTGTTGTGATGAAAAATGGTCCCAACTAGCCGGGTTCAAATTTTCCTTTATTCTTTGGATTTGGGATGTTCTTTTGATTCTCTTTTAGTACCAATTCTCCAACTTGGAATGTTTTTCTTCTGATTTTCTTGTTATAGCTCCTCTTGAGTCTGTTCTGATACACTTTGAAATGATTTAAAGCATTTATATGCTACTCATCCAATAGCTCCAACTCATTCAGTCTTGATACTCGGTACTCTTCATCTGTGATGAGGTTTCGCAATGATATTTTTAGTGATGGGAGCTTGATCTCAATGTGGAGTACTGCTTTTGATCCATAGACCAAGGAGAAAGGGGTGGCATCAGTGGGTGTGTAGATGCTGCTTCGGTAGGCCTAGATGGTGGGATCAAGTTGTAGATGCTAGTCATGACCTACGTCATTGACTATTTTCTTAAGGATCTTTAAAATGGTTTTAATTGTGGCTTCTTCTTGGCCATTGCCTTTGGTATAGTATGGGGTGGAGAAGTGATGTTGCATTTTTAATTTTTCACACAAGTTGCGAACATCTTGATTCTTAAATGTTGTCCCATTATCTAAGATAATGGCTTGTAGGACACCGTAGCAGCAAATGAGATAGTTCAAGATGAACTTTGATATCTTCTTCTCAGTTATATATGTCATGGGTATGGCTTCCACCAACTTGGTAAAGTACTCAGTGGTGGTTTTGACAAACTTATGGCCATTAGATGAAGTGGGAGTGATTTTTCTAATGATATTGAGTCCCCACTATGAAAAGGGCCATGGTGTGATGATGGGATGAAGTTCATGAGCTGGAGCATGGATGGGGTCTCCATGCTACTAACATTGTAGACACACCTTCTAATGTAGTCATCTGCTTCTCTTTCCATTGTAGGCCAATAATACCCCATCCTTAGCAATTTCTTGGCTAGGGTCATTCCACTTGAGTGTGAATCACATATTTTGTTATGTACTTTAGTTAAAGCGTTCAATGCCTCCTTAGCATTTAAACAGTGTAATAAGGTTCATTCTATGCTCCTACGATGACAAATTAGGATGGATTTTTGAAAAAGGCTATTTTTATGGTTTGGGCTAAGTTAATAGGTATGACACCTATTCATAAGTAGGTATAAATGTCATGGTACCAGGGATCACCGGGACCAGCGATTTCACACAAAAATTCCAATTCTAGTAGCTTGAATGCAGGCATGAGAAGCTGCCCTACCAAGAATTTGTATTTTGGGACATTGTGAGGGATGTCCAGTAAGGATCCAATCATTTCCATGGCATCTGCTGCTCTATTGTTTGCTCTAGGTATCTGCTCAAATATGATTTCAACAAAGGATTCCTTGAGAGTCTCCACTAGTTTCTTATATGGAGTGAGCTTATTATCCTTAGTCTGGTACTCATCGTTCACTTGGTTTATTATTAGCTGAGATTTTCTGTATACTCTGAGAGTCATGATGTGCAACTGCACTACTATTTTGAGACCTATGGTTAAAGCCTTGTATTCTGCAATGTTGTTAGTGCAGGGGAATGCCAATTTATAGGACCTTGGTATGTAGTCCCCCTCTGCAGTAATAAAAAAGTCTCTGGATGTTGATCGATGTTGCATGTATGAGACTATCAATAACCACCAAATCCTAAAGAAATGAAAAAGCTTTACAAAAAAGGTTATGAGATTATGAAACAACTCAGATATAGTGGAAAAGCATGTGCTGCTAGAGAAAAAGGTATTTGTGTCCCTATAGAGTCGTACATGCAAGAAAAGCATAGTGGTCTTGGTTATTGTCCCTCACAAGACACAAACAAGCCTTCACTTAATATCAACACTATCACAAAACATCCTTTTAAATCGAATTTAATAGTAGCGCACCCTGAGTTGATAGAAAAGTTAGTGGTTTTTATCCTTTGTAAGAAATGAAATAAAAAAATAAATATTCGCTTAATGTCAATGTCATCACACAAAACACTTATGATTTTATTTTGTTAGATTTTACACCCTCTAGTAAATGAGAGAACAAAATATCATAATCTAAAGAGTCCTATGTAGGTATGAAAAATAATACTAAGCAAGAGATATCTTTGTTACAAAATAAAGCAACATTTTCAATTTTTTACAAAGAGAGTATCTTGACGAGACTCCTCCAAGATCATTTGATCTCTCTCCCTCCAAAAACATGAAATAAATTCTATTACAATACTTCATTTTGTACATATCATAGAATTCATGGTCATTCTACTTATGAATGTAAGGATTTGAGTAGAAAATTTAAAAATATTAAGGAGTTTGGTGTTCTTCTTTATGTGGAGGCAACTAATTCCTCTAATTGATACTAATTTTTACTTTAGCATGTTTCTCATCAATCATTTCAACTCACCTTTGTCCTAAACTCAGTGGGCATAAGGGGTTAGGTACTCTTGTCCTCATATGTTACCTGTTGTTGCCTCTTTTGGCTAGTTGATCACCTTTCATGTATATGTAAAGATAAATATTGGGATGTGGATGAAACGCCTTAAGTTGACTCACATGTGAGATACTGAAACATAGATTTTTGGGACCCTATGGACTACTCTTGCACTTCTAGGGTTTTTACCTAAAAGGAGAGAGATAGGGCAAAAAATGCTAATGTATCACTCAAATTAGGATGTATGAAATATATTTTAATGTAAATGAACTTAACTAAATGCAATTGACTAATATGAATGACTAAATATGAATGCAAAAGTGTAATTACAACTATGGAAATGAAGAAATAATGCTAAACAAAAAGTACAAGGATGAATCTGAGTGCACTTGGATGAATTGTGATGATTCTAGAGTGTTCAAAATGCTGATGGAAATTATGAAATTTTCATAGTGGGACTCATTTGCCCAAGGTGGCAAATCAATCGTCCTCCTGGTGAAAAAGTGTCAGGAGCTAGTTTTTGTCTATCAAGATTTGGAGTTTGACAAAATTAAGATTTTCAGTCCTAAGGTGGGAATAATTCACCATAAGTGGTGAATTAGTCCTCTCCCAAATTTTTAAGGAATTAAGAGACAACTCTACAATACCAAATCTAGAATGTGTGCTTGTTGGGGTGTTGAAGTTAGTTCTATAGAAAATGAACAAATAATTCTCTCCAAACTTGAATTTCACTCAAGTTGACTTGAAGCACCTATTTGACATAGAAATCAAATTTCAACACCTAATAATTTATCAAATGTACATACAAAGAGCTACAAACAAACATGCAATAGGGGAAAATTGATTAAGGTTTAGTGAATAGGGGTTTTCCTTGGTCAAACCACACTTTTGGTAATTAAAGCCTTGAAAAGATAATGAAATGAAAGAGAAAGATAAAGTAATAACATGAAAGTTCTATCAACTTACCTAAACCTAGATAATGCAAGTCTGAAGTAATGTCAATGGATGCTTCAAAGTGCTTGAATAGTGCTTGAATTTTTGATGTAAGATGCTTGAATGCTTGAGATTGCTTGAATATGATATATGAATGTTGGAGGATGTAAAATGCGATGAATACACTTATTTATACAATTCTTGTTCCTTAGTATCCATTCCTACCTCATCACAGGCCAACATCAAGTGAATTTGAATAAAATCTCGAAAGGAAATTTGAAATAATTTGAATATGTGGCCAAGTGGGACTCATTCACCACCCATGGAAAATGGGTCTTGTTGATGGCTATTTTTGCACACTTTCTCAACATAGGAAGTTCATAAATGCACTACCTCTCTTGAAAGGAGATTTCCAATAGCAAGTTGTTGAAAATCACCCCAAGGTCTCTGAGGTGTCAGGTCTTGACTTGCATGGAACTCCTCAATTGATGTTTGATGTGATTTTTTTGGTAATCATAGGGCAGACTTACATAGCTGAATGCGAGGTGGATCTTAAAATATGAAGTTTCTAAGATGGGAGTTAAGGTGCACTTTGCTGTAGGTTTGAACAACCATCTAAACTTCAAATTTTTCATTAATTTTTGGCTCTACAATGGGAAATGAACCTTAGCATAGGTTATTTCTAACAAAAAAGAAAAAAGCAGGTAAGAGGGAACATTCCTGGATCTACAACTAAATGTGAACAATGATCATGGAGGTTCTACTATGGACAACTTCCTTTAAAAGAGATTCCACTTAACCAAGAAACCTACAGTATCATGAAATATGTGTCATCTTCAAACATCTGCAAATATTTTATCATTCATTCACCACATACATGCATGAATAAAGATAAAAGTTTAAAAGAAGCTACAAGTTTCAGCCTAGACTAACTTTACAAGACCATTTACCAGCAGCAAATAACAAAAAGTATGGACTAGAAGGCATCAACACAACAAAAAAATCTACAGTCACAGAACAACATTACCAGAATCTATCTAAGCAATTTAAAGTTAACTAGAACAATAGTGTAAATCTAATTAAACCATCTAACAATAGGACATTGAATCATGAAACATTTGAAGAACTAAAAAAATGCACCAAGTCAATGCATTTTCATTATAAATTTTTCTAGCATGTCTTTACAACAACTCAACTCTCTCTTGAAAATTAGAGGAGACCCCCATTTATAGTGCCCAAAAAGTAGAACGAATGGCCAATATTTACTACAAACTAGGTTTCTACCTACCCCCTAATATATTACAATTTAAAATACAACTTTGTCTTCATCCCTATTTTGTCCTCTAGTGAGAGCACTGTAGCATTTTGTCCTTTTCCTGATTGCTCTTTTGTTGTAGCTATTACTTTAAAATCTCTTCACTAATAATAGGGTTTCCTTCCCATTTCTCCAAAGTTGCATACTCCATGCACTTCAAAATTACCTGTTGTATTTTTTTGACCTCTATGATTTCAGACCTCAACACTTGAGAACTCCACTCCTTGGAGTTGTCCTCGAGCCTTTTCAAGTCTTCATCATACCTACCAGTATCATCCCAGAATAGCTCTATATAGGTGAAGGCTCGAGCAACAAAACTCATGAAATTTGTGGTTATCTCATCTGACATCCCATCCTCCATCTTTTTTTCAAAATGAGGCCTTACTTTATCTAGGTCCATTTGTATGATGAGAATCTCATAGCCTGTCATTAGCTTCAAATATCAGATGTAATCCATCCTAATCTCTTTGACCCACTCAATATCCAAATCTAATTTGTTAATCACCTGCTCCAATCTTTTGTTTCTATTCTCAAAGTCCCATCTCCAAACATCCATGAGCCTGTGATCGTCCCTTTTGAGCACGAGCTCCCTTTCCCATGTCACGCTTGGAAACTTGAGGATAGGCTCGATCTTTGGATAGGTTGACTCGTATGTTACAAGGAAGTCAGTGTGAATTTTCTTCATGATTTCCAAAGATTACTGTAAGCCCAAGAACTTGTTGGCTATTCAAACAACCTAGCTAATACCCATATTTCTAATGTAGAGAACCCATCGGAACCAAATTTCTATTGTTTTGTCAAAATTATTTCTCTTTTCTAACTTATCAATCTTTTCCTTGGACAACAATTGTGGGGGATTTGTGGATGTGGTAGGAATTTCTTCAGTTGAGAACCATTGCTTGATGCAAGCTATTAGATCAGCTACCTGTACACTAAGCTTGTCCTTTGAGACTTTATCTTGTTGTATCAAATGCACTACTATGGCAACAGATTCCTCAAGGTGCTACAGCTTCTTCTCTCTACTAGTTTTTCCTATGTCAATGGTAGAGATATTATAGCTTACCCCTTCTTTTCCCACCACTGGCATTGCTATTTGCATAGTTAAGGATCGAGAAGTGTCCATCGTTACCTTGGATCTCATTTTGGGCTTCTTCTCTTTTTTGGTTGTTATCTGTGATCGGGATAAGATAGCCTCTAGTCTTTCTCTTGAATAATTTGGGGTAGGAGTTTTCTTTTCATGTTTCCTCTCTAGCCATTCAGGTATAGCAGATTTTCTCTTGGGAAATTCTCGATCACCCTCGCCCTCCTTTGTTTGGATATCTATTTGTTTTCCTCTGGGAACCCTTTCTTCCATTTTAGTGTCTTCTCCCTCTTCCTCATCAGAGTGTTGGATGAACACAAGGTGCTTGATGGGAGGCTTAGTAGGAAATTTATCTCAAGGACTTTCTTCTTTCTTAGCATACTTCCCTTTTTTTTCCTCCTCTTGTTCACCCTTATGCTCATGCTCCTTGGGCTGCTCAATTTTGAGACTTTTGTCAGCTAGAAGCTCACTCTCAAGTTCATCTTCTTCTACATTTTCTTCTTCTCTATAAGGAGGTGATACATTCTCCTACTATTCACCTATAGGGAGCTCTACATTTTATGTTTCCTTATCCTCTTCTTTCCTTTCCTCTTTGTGAGATGACCTTTCTACTTCATCTATGTTATCCCAAAATTTTTGGGCCATTTCCTCCTTGAAATCATCATCGAAGGTTTGTACAATAGTTCTACCACTTGTACCCTCCTCTTCATCTCTAGTTTTGGAAGACTCTGTTTCATCTTCTTCATAGACCACCCTGTCAATTTGTCGATGTTCATACTCTAGGTGTTCATGGTACTCATCGACTTCTTCATCCATTTCCTTTGAAGTCTCCATCTCCTGCTTTTCCCATTCTTCTGAGATTAGCATCATGGCCTCCATTACTAGTGCTCCCATTGGAGGTTGTGAGGGTGAAGCACTAGTGAGGACCTACACTAAGGCAACTTGGATGGTGGGATTCAAAAAGATTTGGGAAATCTTAGAGGGGACATTTTGTGTATGCCATCAGAAAGCCTCTGGCAATCTAAGTGTGCGCATTGGCATTGTCACTGCTACCAATGAAAGTGATGTAGTGGGCAACATGGAGGTGGAGAAAAGTGGAGAAGTTGTAGCAAAAGAGGATTCAACCATTATTAAGGGCCTAGTTGGCAGAGAGGAAGCAAGATGGAATGAGATGTCCACCGCAAGTGAGGATGTGGCAACCATGGCCTAAGAAATAGATGGAAGGGTGGAAAAAATAGGGAGATCTGGAGGAGGTTTTGGCTAATTTATTTTCCCTTCCTCATCCTCTTGAATTTTTCACTACTCCGTAACACTTCCCATCTATTTGGGATTCTTAGAGGGTGAAACTCCTGAATCTTTCCTAGAATAAACCTTTGGATCTAGCGACTACTCCACTTCAATCCCTTTCCTCTTCTTTGATCTTGTGAGCGGAGGAAATTTGGATGTCCCTCTTGTTGAAGTTGTGGAAAAAATGTCATCTATAGCACTAGGCTCACTCTTAAGCCCTTCATACATTAGGAAAACCCCTTGTTGCTTTAATCAGACTACTTGTCCATCAACCCATTCTTTGGTACTAGCCTGAATTGGCTTAGTTATAATGCCAAGGTCATCGAACTCCTACTTATCCCAATCTATTGCAGGGAGCAAAAAGTTAGCGACTGCATTGTACCTGTGGTCCATGATGGTGCTTTCATCCTCTTCACATTGATTAGGTACAAGAAGCAATTGTACTCCCTTTACAAAGTATGCAGTCACTTGCATGTAGTGCCTTGCACAAACCTCCTTGTCATCCTGGGAACCTATCTTGGAGTCCTCGACATGATGCAAATGGGCATACCCTTTTCCTAGTGCTTTCCTTACATTTCCATATGGGTCCATCTACAGGCGAGTAGTGTGTAAGCAAAAATGATACTTTGCCAATTGCTTCTTAGAATTCACAGCACACTGGGAGGTTTGTAATTTGTACATCCCTTGGCCAAAGGTTAAGGGATAAGGGATCCCTACCAAATGTCTATTGTCGAGGATTGAATGCACATGTTGCAACTTCCAAGAGAGCTCTAACAGTATGATCTGATCATTAGAGTACCAGGACAACTTATTCGGCCTCTCTATGAAACCTTGGGCACAAATATATGTGAACTTTGGGTATTGTATGAATAAGAAGATGTATTACTTGAAGAAAACCCAAGCACTATGGGAGACCCTCCTTTCAAAATCCCCTCCAAGCAATCTAATGATGTGGCCAATGAAGGCATCATTCACCCTGCAATACTCTTTCTTGATGTTCCTGAATTAGAGTTGGGGATATCTATCATAGACCTTCAGTGCAAGACCCGATTCCTCATCAAGTGCCACAAACAATCCACTGTATTGCCTCCACTCAGCCAGTGAGTACACCAGATAGGAGTTGATGTAGAAATTGGAGGTCTTCTTTACATTCATGAAATGCTCGTGGAAACAATCACTTATTATGGCTTCCTTTTTCCATTTTTCCTTTTTTGTAGTTGCCCTCATGACTCCTGCACCTGATTCCATATATCCTGCAAGCAAGGGCATAATGAGCACAACTGATCATGAAACCATGAAAATTAGTTGAAATCCCATAGAGGAATTCCAATTAGATAATATGTCATTCATGAAATCAAAATTTTACTTTCATATGTTATTAGACATTTACTAGAGGGATTTTGGACAAACAGGGCCAAGAGGGTAGGACTTCCTTGGTAGAAATATTGTTTTGAAGGGAGAACAGGGTAGGGAAATCCACATGATTTCTCCTAACTTCATGTTCTAATGGTTTAAAGGGACAATGTAGGAGAAGGTTGAATTTGAGCAAATGGGTCGAGATTGGTTTTCAAATTTGAAGTCATTTGGATCACTTTTGGGGTGCCCGAAGATACAAGGCCAGAAACTTGTCAAGGCTTCACCATTTGGAATGACCAGAAAGGAACAGAGTTTTAGGGTCAAAATTCTAGAATTTTTGACATGGGAAGCTGAAGGATGGCCAATGTTTCTTTTAACTTCAATATGTTTGGGCCTAAAGGGCGGGAAGTTATCAGTTTTTCACTATTTATAATGACGATCATCGCACAAAAATCTAGTGGAACTAGCCTAGTAGACCAGACCCAACATTGAGCTTGGCCGCTCGATTTTCTCTTAAGTTTCTTTTAGCAATTCGAAGGGCAGGTCCCAATGGTCAGAAAGATGAACCTGCTTTTCCCTTCTGAGCAGGCTGAAATAGGATGGAATCCCGATGGGTGGAGCCCGACGAGGGAAAGGACACCAAAGTTCACTTTCTACTTGCTCTTCATGGAAATTGGAGGGTCAAGACTTGGAAGGTGGGAAGACATCACAAGATGATCATTTGAAATAGAAAAGACACGATGGAGGTCCATGGACAAAAATCCATGGACCAGGCACTAGGGACATGATAGAATAGTGAATTTATGCATTTAATCCTAAACCAAAAAAGGAAAAGTGGGCCCCATGGTGCAGGCGGATAGGGAAGAAAATAAATTTGAGAATGACAGCAACATCGCAAAGTCACAGGGATAGAGTCCCATGGGAGTGGTCCCAGGAAGCCAGAATGGAGGTAGTACTTCAAGTTTGTCAAGTTTTAAGTCTGACGACAATGTGCCGACGGAGGTCCGGGGTCGCAGGCTTGGGAGGCAGTCCTGCCATTTGGTAAGATTGTTGTCCATTTGCTAATTTTTGATGAAAATGAGTTGGCGTAGGCCTAGAGGCCATGAATTCCCTTTGAAAAGAATGATAGTGGCGAGTTTCAGTTTTGGATTGATCTTAAAATATGTGTTGGAGGTTTTTCTAGACTTTGGGCATATGGGATTTTTAGGTGTTGTCATATTTTAGAAAATTGAAGCATGTTTAGCCCATTTTGTTCATCTTTTAAGCATGAATTCACAAAAATAACCTGATGAGATGACGGACAACAAACCTACCTCAGAAGTCCAGTGAAAGAAGTTGTCAAATCCACTAATAATTGGCAAACAAAAGCAATGGGCACAAAGGCGGAAGGTGATGAAGGCACCGAGCTCCTCAAAATCTCTTTAAATACCTCTAGCTAACCTAACATATTAAAATGATAGGTCAAGACACATATTTATGGCCCAATTAGCATTTAGTATGCCCATTTAATGGTTGTATGGATGATAGGAGGGTTGGTGGGTTTAAATCTTTGACAATGGTAGGAGGTCTGGTGTCTGGGGGCCAGAAGGATGTGGTCAAACAACCACTTCAAATTTCATTTTGCAAATCATCGTTGGTAGGGAACCTAGGATCTGAAGGATAGAGCGTAGGCGCATGTTGGCCATTGAAGACAGTGAAGTCAACATGAAGTTCTAGGGATGGAAGTCTAGTGAGAGGGGCTTGAGAGGAGGCAAAGAAGTTGATTTTTATCGTGAGTTAAATAGGGTGACAAAGAAGGAGTCAGTTCCTAAGGGTTGGGAAGGTGGAAGCCTTCCACTATTTAATACAGTGAGCACCAAAGGAAACTCGGCTAGGGAAACCCATTGAGGCAGGCCTGCCAAGCCCCAAGGCCACTAGCAGAAACAAATTGCCAAGGAGACCTTGCAAGGAACTAGGATTTAGCAAAATTGGAGGGGATGAAAAATAGTCAACCTAACATTTGAATTTGGAGGCACATTTTTCCATTTAAGACACCAAAATGGGGCATGCAAAATGAGGCAGCAACAAAACGCCCTGACAAGGTGAAAGAAAAAAAAGGTCCCTGTTCTGAATGGGGTGTGTGTGCTGAGGGCACAAAAAATGGAAACTCTATTGGGAAATGCTCCTAAGTGTTCTAAGGATAAGTATTTGTCCAGGACCCAAAATCTCTAGTTTCGCAGACTAGGAGAAATTTTCCAAGAGCGAACTAGTAGAACATGGTCCTTAGTTGGGTCAGTCTACAGGACATCTCAAAAGTGTGTGCAGTGAATTCATTCCCTTTCGCAAAAACTATGACAAGTGGTTGCTAATCCAACCGAGCAAGCTACATAAACCATCCAACACCAAAAGTGACTTGGACATTGCCACATTGTCGGTCAAGCCTCCATAGCCTCGATAGAGTTATCGTTGTGATCCCATGGATATTAATCTATTGTCGACTAGGCATCCATAGCCCTGGTATTACTATCCAGACACCCATAGGGTCGCTTAATTTCAAAATTTTCTTCTTCTTCTTTGTTTTGATATTTCTTTCAATGTTTCCTTTTCTCACTTATCTTTTGCTCAACCGTGTAAGCACTAAAGCCTACAATGGGTTTGGGGACCACAATGGTCATTGGAGGAGACTTAAGATTTTTCACTTACTAGGATATTACAGCAGCCATTGTATAGTCCTCTAGAAATAATTAACATGTGTTTTGTGTAGGAACTAAGATGTGCGTAAAAATATCCAACCAAGGGTGGAGTTCTATGGTGGAGACTGAATGAGGAAACCACTCCTAGGAAGCTTTTAGGGACAGATAATCAAGAGTGAATATTTAGCCAAAGAACACCAAGGATGTGTAGCAAAGCTAACCATTCTTTGAATAAGCACAACCACTGCAATGGGATGGAGAACACCCTCCTCAGAAGAAAACAGTCAGGGAAGAAGCAAAACAAAGTGATGCAAAATAGCAAAATGCAATCAAACCCAAAGGAAACCTACTCTAACCTATGTACAAATATTTACAAGGAAGAACTTGATGGAGCTTAGGCTTGGAAGTAATGCTTCAGGTGATGCCCATTGACTAGCAATGGGACGTCCTCACCATTTAAGTTCTTTAGGTAGAAAGTATTATCTCCCAAAATTTTAGTTATTTAAAAGGGGCCAAGCCAAAGCTTGTCAAATTTGTTGTGTCCCCCTTTCTTTTCACTAGCCTATTCCTAATACAAGACTAAATCTGCAATTCTAAAGGCCTTTATTTTGGCTCGGTGGTTGAACCATCTCTTAACCATGCCCTGATGTTTGGCAAAATTTTCTATTGCATTGTCTCATACTTCTTCTCAATGTAAGAGCTTAGCTGACCGAGCTTCTCTATGATTCCCCCCTTCATAAAAGTCATTGATAAATTGGAGAGTGGCAATCTTGAGGTGGATAGGAAATATGGGCTCTAAGCCATAAACAAGATGGAATGGGGAATCACTAAGGGAAGCCTTATGGTGAGTGTCATCTACCCAAAGGGTGAAGCAAAGCTGGGCATGCCAGTCCTTGGGATTCCTACAAAAAAAATTCTTTATCACTGTGATTAGGGTTTTGTTTGTGGACTCAGCAAGGCCATTTCCTTGAGGGTAGTAATTAGATGAAAACTTAAGGGAAATCATGTAATTGAAGGACCAACGAGAAAATTTTAATGAAGAAAATGCAATTCAATTATCACACACCAATGCATAAGGACAACCAAAGCGATTTAAAATGAAACTTTCCAAAAAAAAATTGACTACTCAGTTCTACATTGCCTACATAGAATTTTTTATGTCCATCTAGTGCAGTAATCAGTAGCGGTAAGAATGTACCTATGTCCTGTAGATGATGAAGGGATTACCACACCAATGAAATCAACACCCTATTGTGCAAATAGTCTCACCTCTAGCATGGGCTGCAGTGGGACAACAACATTCTTTTCTTTGGTGGGCGGTCTGACATGTGTGACAAGAGGGAAATTGACAATTAGCATCCTTGAAGAATGTTGGCCAATAATACCCTACCCTTAGTAGCTGATGTGCAGTGGAAGGCCTGAATCCATGACCAGTGCCAAATTTTTCATGAAACTCCTCCAAGACTTGATCTGTTTCTTCCTTGCCAAAGAATCTTAAGTAGATGCCTTCATGATTTTTCTTGTATAAAATGGATCCTTGCAACATGTAACTACTGATTTTCAGCTTGAGAGCATGTTTTGGGACTCCTCAAAAGTGGGGTGGACACCTATGGTTTAGCAAATAATAGATGACATCCTCATACCATTCTCCCAGGGAAACATCCTCGAGCTGGTATTGTTGCACCGTGAGTTCAGGTCCTGCTTTTGTTGATGCTTCAAAAATTGTATTGGTACCTATCCTTTCACCAACCTCATTAGTTATATTTCCATATCATACTCTTGGGGAAATGTGCTTCATTTAGCTCATCATTCAACCAATTCATTTTGTATGATCAACGTTTTCACTGCTGGGTCGGGGACAATGGTGAATAATTTATTGCACAAGATATAATGCCTAAATTTATTCACTCCCCTAACAAGGAAATATGCTTTCTTTTCTATGTTGTGGTAGTGTAATTCAAGATCTTTTCAAAGGAGCACTCATGAAGGTGATCGGCTACTCATTTCCTTCATCATCTTTTTGAGTCAGAATGTTGGCATAGGATTGCTATGAAGTGAATGAATAGATGTAGAATGACTTCATATAGTTTGGGATGACTAGTACAAGTGCCTAAGTGATGGCCAATTTTATTTCTTCAAAATCCTATTTGGCTTCAGGAATCTACTCAACTTTGGAATCTTGTTTTAACATGGCATTGAGTAGTTTAACAATCTCAGCAAAACCTGTGATGAATTTCCTGACAAAGTTGATTTTTCTAAGGGATTTTAAATCAATTTTACTACTCGACGGTGGGATCTTTAGCAAAGATTGGATATGTTCAAGGTCTATAGAGAATCCCTACTTTGAAATAATATTTCCAAGCAATCTACCCTCAGTCACACTAAAAATGCACCTCCTTGGGTTAAGGGAAACCCCAAACTCCCTACACCTCTGAAACACCTTGCATAAATTTGAGACATGATCACTCTACCTTTTAGAGAACATAGTTAAATCATCCATGTAGATGATTATGCACTTCTCAATCAGATCTTTGAAGGAAATATCCATGGCATGCTGGAAAGTGGCACCAGCATTGATGAGCCTAAAAGGAATTCTCCTATAAGCAAAGGTCCCCCACTTAGTGGTGAACACTATCTTATGGTGGTCTTCATACTGCACCATAACTTGGTTATATCCAGAGTACCCATTGAGGAAGGACATCATTTGGGATTCATTGATGATCTGCAGTATGTCGTACAATGAAGGCACTAGATAGTTATCCTTTTTTGAAGCTCGATTCAAATTGCAGAAGTCTACACACAATCTAATTTCTCCATTTTTTTTAACTAGGACCAGGTTGGTTACCCATGTGGAATGCCTGACTGGGAATATAATCCTAGTTGAAAGTAGCTTTTGTACCTCTTTGTAAATGATGGGTTCTAATAAGGGATTAATAGGACATTCATTGGCAGAATGGCCTCGCTTCTGTCTTGAGAGGGATGGTGTGTGTGATGATGGAGGCATCATAAGTCTTTAGATCTTCATAACTCCATGCCACCACGTCATGATACCTCCACAAATCATCGATGATTCCCTTCTTTTCCTTTTCCATGCACACTTTTCAAATAAAAACATTTTTGATCTCCTCAACAGTCCCAAGGTTGTGAGCATCACACTCATTGCTTATGGCTTGCTTCTTTGTTTATCGATCTTGATCCCTGATCTGGTCCAAATAAAATATGTGTTCAAGTTGAACCATGCCTCTGGGAATCATGTTCGTTTTTAGGTTGATGACCCCTTCTATATCCAATAAGGCCTCTTCCAAATCAGTTTCATCAATTATTTGGGTGGAAAAGACATCAGAACTCGTGATGAATTACAGGATGTTCTTATCATAATTGAAGACCTAAAAATGAGTGACATTATTTAGGATGGACAGTTTAGATGTTAACTTAATTGTAAATTTAATAAGCCCAGACAAGGAGAGGGGTTGCAAAGTGCTAGTTGCCTGAGCCAAGGCATCGACTATATGATTCTGAGCATGAGGGATCATTTGTATATTAAATGCATCTAAACCTTCCAAGAGGTCCCAAACCCTATTCCTATATTTTACAAGTCTTCTATCATGGCAAGAATACAATTTTCTAACTTGTTTGACTACGAGTTCAAAATCCCTAAAAACTTGCAGAACTTTGACATTTTTCTTTAAGGCCATAAGAAGACCATGGACTAACACCTTGTATTCTACTATGTTATTGGTGCAATAAAACTACAACCTATAGGCAAAAAGAAAGGTATTACCCATTGGCCTAATGAGTTCAAACCCGACACCAAATCCTTGTCTTGATTTAAATCCATCAAATTGAAGCATCCAAAGCCTAGAAAGCTCTATGACTCCAGGTCCAACTAAGCTCTTGTTTCCTTTTTGTTGGGTGGTTACCTTTGTGACCTTTGGGGACAGTTTCAGCTTAGCGTGTTTAACAGTCAGTGGCTCTGATGGCACTTCTTTTGGTGTTTCCTTCTGAGGGACAGTTGATTCCTTGATATTCTCTACCATTGTTTGGCACTAGTGGAAATAAAACTCAGAGTGGGCATAATTGTGAATTCTACACCAATTTGGAAGCAAGAGATCTTGGAAATCCATTCGGGCACCCAAACTGAGTTGGTCTTTGTGCAGTTTTCCATGAATTCCTCGAAACCATTGAGTAGTCCTAAGTTCTCATCCTCATCATGTTTATCATTTGATTCTACCAACATCTCTATATTTTAAGGCATTTGAGTGAAGTCGGTTGAAGGGCTACATTGCAACAAGAGTACTTCAGAAACACACTCTTCTTAGGGTTCAAATTTGTCTTGCTAAGTGAAGGGACTGTAATTTCCGAGTTTCATCTCAACAAAAAACACCTCATTTAGGTTATTGTACTCCATGATCATGAACTTCATACGTGGCTCGCAGTCTATACAGATTTGATTTGGTAGCCCTTTCCATGGCAACCACATGTGAGAATGGTCTATAGTAGCATATCCATTTAGCATTCTAGTTAATTCTCTTCCCAAGATGATCCCATATGCATCAAGAATTTCAGCCACTTGAATATGAATGACTTGTTGTATCCTTGGGTCTACAACAATTTGCATCGGGATGCAATTCATTTCTCCCACAATGTTGATCATTGTTTTATCTAGCTGGGTCACTTTCCTTCTTGAGGGTGTGGGAGTAATCCAAAGAGCCTTGCACACTGCCAAGGGAATAAGATTAGTAGACACTCCTGAATCAAGTAGGAAGTTGTGTAAATTCTTCCCGAATATCTGAATGGTGGTAAGGCAAGGGTGAGTTTCAAATTTTTCTTAGAAGAGGCCCATAGATGTATCTATCTGAGCTACTTGAACCTTGTTCTTATCACTAGTTTTATCCCTGGTCTATCTAGATGGATGATCCTTGGAAATATGGCTATTTTCCTAATCTAGTTCCTATTCCGGTTGTTTACTTACAAATTGATTTGAGGGAATGTCCTTTCTTTTCACTGTGCTATCCTGGATCATGGGTTCCTACCTAGGTTCTTCAAAGGTGACTCTTTTAGCTGATGCCTCTTGTATTGTTTTAGAGGATGGGGTCTGATTAAGTACCCTAAAGAAGGCATGCCTTACAATAAGGACTTTGAGTATTTTGAAGGAAAATAAACTAATTTTACTTTCTTGAACTCTTCCACTACATATTCACTCATTTGTTAAATCTCAGATTCAAAGGCTCAGCCTATTGAAAGCTTAAAGGTTGGGTTTTTCTTTTACTTGACTAGTTTTGGGGTTGGCCTTGAAGCTAATTTTGTGATTGATTTTGAGGCATTTCCTTGCTGAAATACTAAGTGGGCTCGTGGGGAAGCCTGTGATTATTGCTAGCATTTGGATCGGGCGTTGTAGTAAAATTATTTGGTGGGGTAGAAGTTGTAAAGGGTCCACCCACCTACCTATTCCTAGGCAAGTAAGGAGTTGTTCTCTGGTGGAAAATGTGAATTTCATGTACATGCAGTTCTTCGTCATCTACTTTACCATTATCTACGAAATTGAAAAGTTGAGCCAAGGTTTTCTCATTACTTACCTCTTGGGCCTCTTCAATGGGGGCGAGTTCAACCTCGAGCCCATTATTTTCACTCAGCGAAAATGGTGTTTGGTTGACCATGAGATAGGAAGAGTCATAAGGCTCAGATGGGACAATATCTCTGCAACCAGCACTATCAACAACATTTTGGACTTCCACTTGGAAGATTTTAGTGGTTGTCTAGAATTTAGGACAATCCAACTTAGAGTATCTACTGGTCTTGTGAATTCAATACCATCTGGGCAAGGCTTCCTTGGAAAGATACACTCCAATGGTTGTCTTTTCATTGTTAGATGGTTGATCAAGAGGAGTAGGGACACCTCTGTTATTGGGATTTGTATTCCACTTGTGATTCAGCCTTTGAGAATGTCTCCTTTCAAAGGTTTGATTTGAATTATGTCCTCTATCATAATTCTTCCAAGAAGAGGTGCCCACTTCCTAGTTGTCCCTACCATCCTTGTTATCTTGACTATCCCAATTAATATTCACTTGGAGGCTATGATAGGAGGCCTGCAATTGATTATTCTAATTCTTTAAGTGTGTCATCTTCGTAGACATTCTCTTTATCATTTCTGTCAAATCTTCCAATTTGTCTTTCTCAGCAATGCTCGGCTACGACACTTGATTTTGGAGGAAGATAGGCAGGGCTGCTAGCTAGTTCTGATGTGCTGGAGGGAATTCTAGTCTTGGTAGTTATAATGGTACTTGTGATTGTTGAGAGTACGCCTATTGTTTTTGGGAAGCCTGATGATATCTTTATTGTTGTTGGAGTTGCAAATACGAAGGCATGGGAGGTGCATAAATCATTGGTTGTCTTGGGTGCGGGACGATGGGTAGCTGAGGTACCTAGTTCATAAGAGGGGTCTAATGAGCAAACATTTGATTAATCCCTTGAACCTGCATTGGGTGAGATACCGGTCCCAAAGAAGGTAGTGGACTGGAGATGTTTTGTCCCAAGTCTGCACTAGCAACAATAGCATCTGCATAAGCAGTTCCTAGTGCGGTGAGCAATAGATGCATCCTTTTTCCCAATGCTAACGTGAGATTATCTAATGTCACATAGTAGACAGGGAGGGTTGCAACATCATTGTGTATGTATGGATCCTAAAGTCTCATGAAGGCATGATGGAAATGATCATTAAAGGATCCAATAGGTTCATTGACTTCCCTTCGAATGGACATAAACTATCAGTCTAGCTCTAAAGGGTTGATTGGAATCTTATAGTTTTGTAGGAAAGAATTCTTCATGACGTCCCATGAAGTAATGGACCCTCTCAGCAAATTGATGTACCAATAAAAAGCCTCCTCACCCAACGAGTATGGAAATAGGTGGCATGTGATGTCTTCATGACTGATCTGCATATCCATAATTGTTGTTTCAAATATCTTGATGTGTTCTTTTGTTGTCCTTTGCGGGTTGTGAGGATTGAATTTTGAACAGAAGCCCTTTGAATTCTTTGGAATGTCATGGTAAGCACCAAAGTGCAATGCCGAGGGATTTTCTGCCAACCAAGCCATGACAGGATTTTGAGGTGGTAACTATTGTTGAGGAATAGCAATCTGGAGCTACACCTATAGTAATATAGCAGCCTGGGACTACACCTAGGCTATGGCTATTTGGACTATGCCCTAAACTTGAAGGGTCGGGAGAGAGGCAATTCCCTGGCTGCTAGAAATGAGGGGTGGAAAAGCAGTTTTGTATGGCTGGGTGGAGGATGGACAAGAGTTGAATGGAGGTGAAGGTGCAAGGGAAGTGGATGGGGAGGAGGAAGAGGAATAAGTAGAGTCTCCTCACTTAGTTCTTTTTTCCCTTGTGGGTGGCTGTAACTCTTGAAATTCTCCTTTGTTTGGTGTCGACTGTAGAACAATCTAAAATCTTTCGAGGAAGAATGATCCAATTCAATCCAGCTTCACAAGGCCCTTTTTCTAGCACCAGTTCTATTGATGGGTGTTTTTGCACAATTTCTCAATGTAGGCAGTGTGTAAATGCACTACCTCTCTTGAAAGGAGACTTCCAATAACAAGTTGCTGAAAATCACCCCAAGGTCTCTCGAGTGTCAGGTCTTGACTTGCATGGAACTTCTCAGTTCATGTTTGATGTGATTTTTGTGGTAATCACTAGGAATAATTATGTAGCTAGATGTGAGGTGGATCTTAAAATATGAAGTTTCTAAGATGGGAGTTAAGGTGCACTTTGTTGTAGGTTTGAACAAAAATCTAAAACTTCAAAGTTTTCCTTACGTTTTGGCTTTACAATGGGAAATGAACCTTAACATAGGTTGTTTCTAAAAAAAGAAAGACCAGGGAAGAGGGAAGGTTCCTGGATCTGCAGCTAATTGCGAACAGTGATCATGGACGTTATGCTATGGACAACTTCCTTCAAACAAGATTCCACTTAACCAAGAAACCTACAGTATCACAAAATTTGTGCCATCTTCAAAGGTTTGCAGATATTTTATCATTCATTCACCACATGCATACATGAATAAAGATAAAAGTTTAAAAGAAGCTTCAGGTTTCTACCCAGACTAAGTTTGTAAGACCATTTACAAGTAGAAACTAGCAAAATGTATGGACTCGAAGGAATCAACACAACATAAATTTCTACAATCACATAACAACATTACCAAAATCTATCTAAGCAATTTAAAGTTAACTCGAACAGTAGTGTAAATCTGAATAAAACATCAAACAATTGGAGATTGAATCATGAAACATGTGAATAACTCAGAAAATGCACCAAGTTAATGTATTTTCATTAGAAATTTTTGTAGCATGTCTTTACAACAAATAAACTCTCTCTTGAAAATGAGAGGAGACCCCCATTTATAGTTCCCAAAAAGTAGAACGAATGACCAAGATTTAATCTCATTGTGTGGCCAAGATTCACTACAAACTAGGGTTCTACCTACCCCCCAATATATTACAATTTAAAATACAACTTTGTCTTCATCCCTATTTTGTCCTCTAGTGACAACATTGTAGCATCTTGTCCTTTTGTTGTAGCTATTTCTTTAAAAGCTCTTCACTAATAATAGGGTTTCCTTCTTGTTTCTTCACAGCTGTAGATTCCATGAACTTAAAAATTACCAGTTGGAGTTTGTCGACCTCTATGATTTCAGATTGCAACACTTGATAACTCCACTCCTTGGAGTTGTCCTCAAGTATTTTCCAGTCTTCATCATACTTAGCAGTGTGTTCCCAAAACAACTCTGACTAGGTAAAGGCCTAGGAGGAAAAACTCATGAAATCCATGGTTATCTCATATGACATCCCATCCTCCATCTTTTTTCTGGAAATGAGGCCTTACTTTATTTGGGTCCATTTGTACAATGGGAATCTCATATCCTGTCATTAGCTTCAAATATTGGATGCAATCTATTCTAATCTCTTTGACCCACTTAGTATCTAGATCTACTTTGTTAATCACCTACTCTAATCTTTCTTTTTTGTTCTCAAAGTCTCATCTCCAAACATCCACAAGCTAGTGATTATCCCTTTTGAGCAAGAGCTCCCATTCCCATGTCGCACTTGGTACCTTGAGGATAGCCTTGATCTTTGGATAGGTGGACTCGTATGTTATAGGGAAGTTAGTGCAAAGTTTCTTTGTGCTTTTCAAAGACTCTTGTAAGCCTAGGAATTTGTTTTTGTTTGAACAGCCCGACTAATACCCATATTACTGATGTATAGAACCTGTTGGAACCAACTTTTTGTGGTTTTGTCCAAATTATTTCTATTTTCTAGCTTATCAATTTGTTCCTTGGAAATCAGTTGCAAAGGAGCCCTAGACATGGTAGGCATTTCTTTAGTTGAGGACAATTGATGGATCTAAGCTGTCAGATCAGCTACCTATGATTTAAGCTCATCCTTTGAGATTTTATCCTATTATATCAAATGCACTACTATGGTCATAGATTCCTCGAGGTGCTCCACCTTCTACTCTCTAGTATTTTTTCCTAAGTCAATGGTAGAGATATTGTAGCTTACCCCTTATTTTCCCACCACCGGTGTTGCTATTTACATAGTTTAGGATCGAGAAGCGTCCATTGTTACCTTAGATCTGATTTTGGGCTTCTTCTCTTTTCTTGTTGTGATTTGTGATTGGGATAAGATAGACTCTAGTCTTTCTCTTAGATCCTTTGGGGTAGGATTTTTCTTTTCAAGTTGCCTCTCCAACCATTCAGGCATCACATATTTTCTCATGGGTGATTCACAATCACTCTCACCCTCCTTTCTTTGGATCTCTATTTGTTTTCTTGTGGGAACCCATTCTTCCATTTTAGTGTCTTCTCCCTCTTCCGCATTGGAGTCTTGGATGAACAAAAGGTGCTTGATGGGAGGCTTAGTAGGAAATTTCTCCTGAGGAATTTCTTCTTTCTTAGCCTCCTTCCCTTTATTTTCTTCATCTTGCTCACGCTCATGCTCATGCTCCTCGAGCTGCTCAATTTCAAGACATTTTTTGGCTGGAACCTCACTCTTAGGTTCATCTTCTTCTAAATTTTATTCTTCTCTATAAGGGGGTGATACATTCCCCTGTTGTTCCCCTATAGGGAGTTCTACATTTTTTGCTGCCTTATGCTCTTCTTTCCTTTCTTCTTTGGGAGGTGACCTTTCTGCCTCTTCTTTTTCATCCTACAATTGTCAATTTCCTCCTTGAAATAATCATTGAAGGTTTGTATAATAGTTCTCCCACTTGCACCCTCTCTTTGTCTCCACTTTCAGAAGACCTTGTTTCTTCTTCTTCACAAACCACCCTATCAATTTTCCAGTGTTCATACTCTAGGTGCTCATGGTACTCATCGGCTTCTTCCTCCACTGCCTTTGAAGTCTACATCTCCCACTTTTCCCATTCTTCTAAGATTAGCACCGTGTCCTCCATTGTTGGTGGTCCTGTTAGAGGTTGCGAGGGAAAAGTGCTTGTGAGAACCTACACTAAGGAAGATTAGATGGTGGGATGCAAAAAGATTTGGGAAATCTCAGAGCGGACATTCTACATATGCGGTGAGAAATCTTTTGGCAATGTGAGTGTGGGAATTGGAATTGTTACTACTACCAATGGAAGTAGTATAGTTGGTGACATGGAGGTGGAGGAAAGCGAAGAAGCTGCAGTAGAGGAGTCAACCATTATTAAGGGCCTACCTAGTGGAGAGGAAGCGAGATGGATCGAGATGTCTACCACAGGTGGGGATGTGGTAACTATGGCCTAGGAAGTAGATGGAAGGGTGGAGGAAATAGGGAGAGTTGGAGGAGGTTTTGGCTAATCTCCTTTCCCTTCCTCACCCTCTTGAATTGTTGGATGCCTTGCAACACTTCCCTTCTATTTGTGCTTCTTAGAGGGTGAACCTCCTAAATATTTTTTGGAAGAAACCTTTGGATCTAGTGACTACTCCACTTCAATTCCTTTCCTCTTCTTTGATCTTGTGAGTAGAGGAGATTGGATGTCCCCCTATTGAAGTTGTAGTAGTAACGTCCTTCACAACACTAGGCTCACTCTTAGGCCCTTCATATGTTTGGACAACCCCTTGTTGCTTCAATTAGGCTACCTATCCATCAACCCATTCTTTGGTATGAGCTTGAATTTGCTTGGTTATAATGTCAAGGTCATCAACCTCCTACTCATCCTAATCTATTACTGGTAGTGACAAGTTAGTGACTATGTTGTACCTAGGGTCCATGATGTTGCTTTCATCCTCTTCAACTTGATCAGGTACAGGAAATAATTGTACTCTCTTTATGAAGTACACAGTCATTCACATGTAGTGCCTTGCGTGCACCTCCTTGTCCTCCTAGAAATTTTACTAGAATCCCTCGATGTGATGCAAATGGGTGTACCCTGGTCCTAATTCTTTCCTTAGATGCTCATATAGGTCCATCTATGGGAGAGCAATGTGTTAGCAGAAATGATACTCTGCCAATTCCTTCTCAGAATTCCCAATGCACTGGGAGGTTTGTAATTTGTACATCCCTTGGCCAAAGGTTAAGGGATAAGGGATCATTGCCAAATGTCTACTATCATGAACTGAATGCACACGTTGCAACTATCAGGAGAACTCTAACAATACAATGCAGTCATTAGGGTACTAGGGCAGCTTATTCGACCTCTCTGTGAAACCTTGGGCATGAATATATGTGAAATTGGGGTATTGTATGAATAAGAAGGCGTATTTCTTCAAGAGAAACCAAGCACTTTGGGAGACCCTTCTTTCAAAATCCCCTCCAAGAAATCTGATGATATGGCCAATGAAGATAATGTTCAAACTACAATACTCTTTCTCGAAGTTCCTGAACTGGAGCTGGGGATATCTATCATAGACCTTCAACACACGACCTAGTTCCTCATCAAGTGCCATGAACAATCCACTGTACTAAATCTGCTCAACTAGTGAGTAGACCAAATAGGAAGTCATGTAGAACATGGAGGTCTTCTTTACATTCATGAACTACTTGTGGAAGTAGTCACTTATTATGCCTCCCCAATAGAATGAAGCTTTTGTGATGACATCTTCATCCCCATGGAGGATCTTCTCTATGAAATACACCATCCACTCCTAAAAATATGCAACAGTGGGGAGGCCCATCACCCTACTCAACATGGTGACCATGTCATGGTAGTCCTCATAGAAGTCATTGTGGAAGATATCTTGAGGAACCTTTGCAGCGCTGCCCCTTTTCTTTTTAAGCTAGTATTGGTTTATTAGCTTCTTGTAGCCCATTGAGTCCTCATCCCATGTTGCTTTACACTCTTCTATGGTGGGAACCTCCATTTCTTCAAAGGTGGGGATGTAAAAATTCTTCATAATCGCCTCACATGTCATGTCAGCAAGGATGTTACCATCTTTGTCTACAATAGTTCATTTATGTCGCTGATAGGCTTGCAAATAGGCTATGACCAATTCAGGGGCTTTGAGGGATGGAGGGAAGCCTACAACTTTAGTAATTCCACTTTTATTGACTAGTCTGGCATTGTCGGTCTTAGGGTGGATTCTGACCCTTTGCTTGAACTCATTAATATCGTCATGACCCATATTGGTATCTATGATTTCTTTCCAGTCCATGATAATATTTGAATTGAAAGGCTCCCCCTAGAAATGGTACTTCATTTGTTCTTTATCCTCCTTTTCCCAAGGAGCCTTTCTTGCCTTTTTCCCTTTGTCCTTTTTCTGTAGTTTCCCCCAAGGGTCCTACACCTGATTCCATATATCCTGCAAGCAAGGGCATAATGAGAAAAATTGATCACGAAAGCATGAACATTAGCTAAAATCCCATGTATGAAGTCCAATTAGACAATATATCATTCATGGAATCAAACTTTTACTTCCAAACATCATTAGTCATTTCCTAGAGGGATTTTGGACAAACCGGGCTAGGAGGGCTGGACTTCCCTGGTAGAAATGTTGTTTTGAAGGGCGAATAGGGTAGGGAAATCCATTTGATTTCTCCTGATTTGAAAATTTGATGGTTTAAAGGGCTAATGTGGGAGAAGGCTGAATTTGAGCACATGGGTCAAGATTGGTTTTCAAATTTGAAGTCATTTGGATCACTTTTGGGGTGCCCAAAGATACAAGGCCAGGAAGGTGTCAAGGCTTCACTATTTGGAACGGCCAAAAAGGAAGGCAGTTTCAGGGTTAGAATTCTTAAATTTGGGACCTAAGAGGCTGAAGGATGGCCAATGTTTATTTTTACTTCGAGATGTTCAGGCATAAAGGGGTAGGAAGCTGTGAGTGTTTCACCGTTTAGAATGGTAGTTGTGGCATGAAAATCTTGCCAGAGCAGCCTAGTGGACCAGACCTGACATTGAGCTTGGCCACTAGGTTTTCTCTTAAGTTTCTTTCAGTGATTCAGAGGGTGGCTCTTGATGGACGGAAAGACGAACATACATTTCCCTTTCGAATACGCTAAAACTAGATGAAATCTTGGTGGACGGATCCCGGCATGGGAAATGACACCAAAGTTCACTTTCTACTTGGTCTTCATGACAACTAGAGGGTCAAGACCTGTGAGGCAACAAGACATCACCAAATGATCGTTTGAAATAGTGAAGACACGAGGGAAGTCCATGGATGAAAATATGTGGACTGGGGACTGGGGACATGACGAAACAGTTAATTTATTCATTTAATCTTGAATGAAAAAAGGAAAGTGAGCCTCGTGGCATGGGTGAATAGGGCAGAAACATCATTCAAAAATAGTGGAAATGTCACAGAGTCATGGAGAAACGGTCCTGTGGGAGTAGGCCCAAGAAGCTAGAATGGAGGTAAGACTTCAAGTTGGTCAAGTTTTAAGTCTGATGACAATGTGCCGACGGTGGTCTGGGGTGACAGGCCCAGCAGGTGGTCCTTCCATTTGGTTAGATTGTTGTCCATTTGCTAAGTTTTGATGGTGACGAGCTGGCGTAGGCCTACAGGGCATGAATGCCCTGCATGAGGAATGGCAGTGGCGAGGTCCAATTCTGGATTGATCATAGAATATGTTTTGGAGGTTTTTCTAGACTTTGGGCATATGGGTTTTTTATTTGTTGTCATGTTTTATCAAATTGGAGCATTTTTGGCCCATTTTTTTCATCTTTTAAGTGTGAATTCACAAAAAAAACCTCACGAGAGTGCAGATAGAAAACTGACCTCAAAATTCTGGTGAAACAAGTTGTTGAATCCACTAATAATTAGCAAATGAAGGCAATGGGCATGAAGGCGGTGGGCGAGAAAGGCACTAGGCTCCTCAAAATATCTCTAACTTCCTTTTGATAACCTAACATATGAAAATGATAGGTTGAGCAAGATATTTATACCCAAATTAGCATTTAATACACCCATTTAATGCCCATATAGATGATAGGATGGTTGGTGGGTTTAAAACTTGGACGGCGGCGGGAGATCCAAGGTCTAGGGGCCAAAATGATGCGGTTAGAAAACCACTTCAAAGTTCATTTTTCATGTTGTTCGTCAAAGAAAATGAAGTCAACATGGAGTTCTAGGGGTTGAAGTTCACTGAGATGGGCCCGAGAGGAGGAAAAGCAGTCATTTTTCATCATGAGTTAAATGGGGCAGCAAAGGAGGAGTCGGGTCCTGGGGCTCAGGAAGGCTGAAGCCTTTTATTGTTTAAGATGATGAACACTTGGAGGAAACCCAACTAGGGAAACCCAGAGAGGTGCACCCGCTAGGCCCCAAGACCACTGGCAGAAGAAAACTACCAAGGAGACTCTGTAATGAACCAGGACTTAGTAAAATTGGAGGGGATGAAAATAGTCAACTTAAGATGAGACTTTGGAGGCACGTTTGACCATTTAGGACACCAAAATGGGGCACAAAAAATGAGGCAATGACAAAACACCCCAACAAGGTGAAAGAAAAAAAGAGGTCCCCATTCCGAATGGGGCATGTGTGCTGAGGGCACAACAGGTCCGACCTAGGACCTAAAAACATGTGTCAGGAAAAATGTTGTATTTAATGTTATTTTTCAGGATAACATTCAAACATGTAGTTAATTACAACTTATGAGGGAATAAAGAGACAAAATAAAGCACAAGAAGGGTGTAAATAGTGAAAATACTCCTAGAAGAGCATGAAAGCTTGTTACAAGACTTTACAACACTTCAAAATATGACTTGTTGATGAGTGAAAAGTTTATTTTTAGGTGAATTGTATAAAATAGAGTCTAGAAGAATGTAGAAATGTCTTATAGCACTTCACAACACCTTGACAGGATGTCGTTCTTTAAGTTTTGTACCTAAATAAACATGTTCGTGTGCCATGTTACAACATACAATCAAAGCAACATAGTTCCAAGACCATGAAACAAGACCTAAAAGGCCATGAAAATGACAAGGGTCCATTTTTCTATGGCACACATACTAAGCAACCCTTCCATCCTATTGCATGATGTAGCTTATCAAAAACTTGGCATAGGGCTTTCTAAATAAACTCTCATATCTTTGTCTACTTTAGAGAAATTTCTCATAGTACTGGTGTTAGTAACTGCTTTGAAGTGGGGGCATACATTCACACTCATGTTTCATTGTGCAATTTTCTTTCTTCTTGTGATGCATACTTTTCTTAGTGGTGTCATTGGGTTTGATTTCCTCTGAGAGTGTGATATCTCTTTGACTTGTCCTCTCTTGGAAATATTAAGCACAATGTTTCCTAAGATGAGACCTTGCACGAACTAAGAAAAATATCTCTTTCTTGTTTCATCTTTTGTGCCTTATTAAATTTGTGGAGGTATGGCTTTGGTATGGTCCCTTGGGGCTCACCTAGTGGACAACTAGCTTCACTAGCCCTTGTGAACATGCATTTTATTTTTTCCCTATCATAGTCATGGGGGTATGAATTTGATATGGAATTCATGTGTCTCACCTAATGGACAACTAGCTCTAACTAGCCCTTGCGAGCATGCAATTTTTTTCCATAGTGGACAACACATTCCACTTAGAAACCTCTTTCAACCTAGACCTAGTCCACTGCATTGGACAACCAGTCGAAGCTTTATCCATTGTAGTTTTTCCTTTTAATTTTTCTTGTCTTTGATGGTGTATGTTGGTGATCTAATTATGGCTTAATATATCATCCACATGTGTGTTCCTTTGTGCCTTTGTTGCTTTGTCATAGGATCTTGACCTTGGGGGCTTGATTGTCCCTGTTGGCTACTTTAGTGTTAGTTTGAAGCAAGTTCATCCTCCCACTAAAGTGGGGGCTAAATGTAATGTATAAAAATGCATACCCTTGCATTTTCACACTTATTTAGGTCCTCCTTGCTTTATTTATGCTTCTTTATGAATTAATTGGCCCTATTTTGTATCCACAAGCCTAATAAACTATATATTTTTATGGAAAATCTTGAAAAATATCAAAAGATAAATATTATTTAATGTTTCTCTTTATGTGTCCATTATTTGTGGAGTGGGACTAAAATTCCACTTAGGGAATCTTTGTCCTCCATGGGTCTTTGGACACTAATATTGAAAACACCTAAAAAGGTCCCTTTTTGGAGTCAGTGCCCTGATAATTAAGCCTTAGGACTAAGATGCCACCTAGGGAATCTTAGTCCTCCTTGGCTTATTTTTGGGATTCAATTTCAAATTTGGGTAGGATTTATCCTCCTTTATTTAATGATTTCATATGTCAGCTTGTTGTGGTGTAATTTTGGGATATTAAGCATGAGTAAGTATAAATACAAGGTTCCTCCACCCATTTTTCATAACAAGCAATCTAAGTATCCAAGAATTTAAGTATTTAAGCATTCAAAAGCATTTCATAAGGAATTTTAAGCCATCGTCAAGATTCAAGCATCATGTCAAGGGTTTAGTGCATCCATTTATGTTGTTGAGCCAATAATTTTGGATGTAGCATTGAAGATCTATTTACAACCATTGTTCACATTATATCCAAGGATCCAAGATCTACATTCTTCATGGCCACTACATGGTAGATTATAGTTTCTTCACAAGACATCATACAAGGTGATATCATTTACATATTTCATGTTTCATGATTTATTTCATCATTTGGTTTGATTACCAAAACAGGGATTTACAAAGGAAAACCCCCATTCACTAGCAATCAACAAGTTTTCCCTCTCTTGTGTGTTTTTATTTGTAGATCTAGTTTGAAGACTTGAAGATCATTTGGAGTGCAATATTGGAAAGTTGAAAATTTGCATTGTCAAAGTTGTCATCTTCACAGAAACTCACCTATAGGTCAAATGTGGAAGTTTCTAGACATTATATCTAAGAAGAAGCAAGTGCATACATCAAAATTGAGGACAACATTTATAGATTTCAGAAATTCAGAATGGGACTAATATGCCACCTTTGGCATCTTAGTCCTCTACAGGTTATTTTTTTATGGATTCTTCAAGGTTCTGTTCTTGCATCTGAAGACTATATTTTCCCCAAAAAATAATAGTGGGACTAATACACAATTTTGGGTATCTTAGTCCTCCATAATACTTTTTTGATAGCTTCTTTACATTTCTATAATCCTCACAACATCTCTATACTTCCTAGGTACACATAGCCTAACTTGGTTTAGTTTAATTTCATTATTCTCAAGTCTCATTTAGCTTACATTTCTAGTTTTTTGTCATTTTACATATCACATCGTGTTTTCCAAAATTTCCTTTTCCAAGCATTTGCTTGGTGGTGAACCCCTTAGAATTTAATGAACCCCTTCTTAGGTCCTTCCTAATTGTGAATTGACACACCTTGTGAGGTTTTTATTCAATCCAATTGGGAATCCTAGGACATTATTGAATTATTGGTGGAAAAAGAGTGATATCTCTTTAGGTATCCATTTCTCTATTCATCAAATCCAATATTATAATGCATAGTGTCCAAAATTATTGCAATGAAATCATTAAAAAATCCTTTTATTATAGTCCCCCCTATTTTTTCTAACTCTTCCTCTTCATGTTCCTCTAAAGTTACAACTTCTTCCTCTAAAATTATTACCTCTTATAAAATTACTAGATTCACCTTTGTATTCACTTTTATGGCTATAGTCACCTTTATGATTTGTGGAGAGTGTATTTCTTTTTCCTCTTATATTTGCTTTAGAGTAAAATGCTTGCTCTAATATTTCTTCATTACTTCTCATTCTTTCTTCAGTAGTTAATAAAATTCCACTTAGTTCATCTATTTGAATACTTGAGAGATCCTTAGAAATCTCAAGTGTGGAGACAACAACATCAAATTTATGAATTCAAACTTCCTAGGATTTTCTCAATTGCATGATTTTAATCTACATTTTCCCCTAGAACTTTCATTCAACTTAATAGACCCTCTACCTTTCTTAGAAAAACATTCACAAATTCAATAGTAGTCATCTTTACAATTTCAAAAAAATTCCTCGTTATCTATAATTTTGTAGTTTTTCCACCTTAATACATATTATTTAGTATTTTCCATGATTTATTAGAATGAATAGAACCACTTATCCAAGCAAAAAATGCTTGATTAATTGTACCTTGAATCATAAATAGGGCCTCATTATCTTTCTTTATATTTTCTTTATACTTCCTTTTCTATTAATCATTTCATGCACTAAACACATTTATATCTACTAGCTATACATATCCTTGTTGAAAAATATCTCAAAAATATTTGGATTCGAGTAGGGTTTGGATTCTAGTACAAAAAAATTTAAAATTGTCACCTTCAGAGATGGGAATTAGCATGCTAAACATTACATTTCTTGCCATATTTTCCAAGAAAAATGTGCACAATAACCCAAAATTTCCACATAATTTTTAGAGAGGTATTTATAAAGAGATACTCCTGTTGTCCCTTCAAAATAAGACTCACAAGCAAAAATATTTTTATATTATATTGTTTTTTTGAGATTAAGTATCAGTTGCAACCAATAATACACTTACTTACACAACATTCACTTTACAAAAAAGGAACACTTTGATAACTCTCTTAGGAAGATTCTTATTCTTCAATACATCATTTTCTCATATAATTACTAGGGTAGATCTCAAAATAAAATATTAAAGTTCAAATCATACTCTAAAAAATATTTTTTTATTATTTTATAGAGATCTCCTTTTTTCTAATCTTTCCTTACTTGGTTTTCATGTGGCCTTATAAGGATTAAAGCTTTAAATTCTTCCTAGCATAGCTTATAAGAAAGGAGGGAAATTTTAAAAAAAAAAGAATGCAAAATTTTGTGTGGAAACAAAGGAAGAAACATTCACACTTTACTCTCATCTTCCATGAAATGGTAGAAAATGGTTTCTTTATGGTTTAAGACATAAAACAACACATTTCACAACATTCATTCAAGGAAAACCCTAGAGATCTCAATCTTAGGTATGAAAAGGAGAAAAATATCTTGCAATAGGGTTTTCCTAGTGTTTGATTATAAACTAAAGAGGGGTTCACTAAAAAGCTAAGGCTTGGAAAGACTAATCAAACACAAGACCTAAAAATTAAACCTAATGTGATGAAAAATATCACTAAATGACCTAGAAAATAATTTAAATCATAACAAAAAGGTGAGAAATTAGAAGTATAGGCATGGAAACCTAAAGAGGCATGAATGAAGTCAAAAAATGTTGAAAACACGAAATTTAATGATGACTAGGACTCATACACTAGACTGGGAAATTTAGTCCTAGATTAAGGTTTCTGTGCAGGAATAGTAATATTGTAGAGATATGTTTGAAACTCCAGAAATCTATAAAGTTTCTTGTGGACATCAAAAATGGATACTTCACTTCCTTCTTCCCAAAATGGATAGAACAAAAGGGATCCAATTTCATAATATCCACATTCAATGGTACTTTAGTGCACCACAGAAAAATGGACCATTGTCATTTTCATGGTATTTTAGGCCTTGTTTCATGATGTTTGGTCTATTTTGCTTTGATTTTATGTCATAACATGGCTTGAACATGCATATTTAGGTACTAAAATTCAAATAATGACATCTTGTGAAGGTGTTGTGAAGTGTTGTAAAACATTTCTACATTCTTCTAGACTCTATTCATTACAATTCATCTAAAATTTACTTTTATCAATAATCAAATCATATTTTGAAGTGTTGTAAAGTCTTGTAACAATATTTCATGCTTTTCTAAGTGTAATTTCACTATTTACACATTTCTTATGCTTTATTTGACCCCTTTATGCCCTTATAAGCCTTAATTAAGTGCATTTTTTAATGTAAACTTGACAAATAACATTAAATGTGACTTAATTCCCAACATCCATTTTCAAGTCCTAGGTGGGACCCATTTTCCATGGGTGGCAAATGAGTTCCCCTTGGCTCCAAATTCAATTTTTTTAAAATTTCCTTTCGAGTTTTTACTCAAAATAACTTGATGTTGGCTTGGGATGAGGTATTAATGGGATACTAAGGCACAAGAATGTATAAATAAGTTTTTTTACATCCATTTCAACCCCCATGCATTCAAGTATTTAGTCACACATCACATTCAAGCATTCAAGCATCTGACAACATCAAATCAAGAACTATTCAAGCATTTTCGAGCATACATTGATACAACTGTAGATTTTCATCAACAAGGGATTGGTAATTTGATACCATTTGCATGTTATTTTATTATTATTATCTTGAATTTCATTATCTCTTTAAGTGTTTGATCACCAAAGTGGGGTTTGACCAAGGCAAACTCCTATTTGTTAACCCTCTTGCATATCTGTTTCCAAAATTTTGTGTGCAGATTAAACAAGTATTTAGGTGTTAAAGAGTGGTCAAAAGGTCAACTAGGTTCTTCAAGTCAAATCAACCATTTTTGAATCTTGGAGAAGGTATTTTATCTGTTTCCTATAGACTTGACTTCGGCAACCCGACAAGCAGACATTTCCATATCTGGAGTTGTAGAGTTGTCTCCTGATTTCTTAGAACTTTTGGAGAGGATTGATTTACCACCAATGGCCAATGAGTCCCACCTTAAGACTAAAAATCTAGGTTTTGTCAGATTTTGGATCCCAACAATCAAAAACTAGTTCCCAACAGTTTTCACCAGAAGCAGGACTAATTTTCCACCCTTGGCAAATGAGTCCTACTATTGCTTTTTTGTGATTCTAGATGACATTTCAAATATTCCAAATTCTACAAATCTTTCCCAAGTGCAAAGTGATTTAATCCATTTGTTTATGTTCTGCATTTATTCATTCATAGTTCAATGTTTTGCATATCACATTGTGTTTTCCAACATAGTTTAAATCTTTAGTTTTGCATTCAAATTTAGTCATATAGATCACCTAATTGCATTTATTTCACTTCATTTAGCTTAAATAACATGACACATAACATAATTTGAATGAACTAGTTAGCATTTTTGGCCCTACTCTCTCCTTCTAGGTGAAAAACCCTAAAAGTGCTAGAAAGGTGAATGGTGCCAAAAATGTATGGTTCACTTAGAGATATCTATTGGTGATTTTTCCAGTAGAATTAAACAATTCTCTAAGAATTATCCAACTCATATGATGAAGAACTATTAGGTTAGTGGCCAACACAATGAGCATAGAATTTTTTAAGTTTGTACTCCTTCACTTCATGCTCTATGCAACCTAGGAGGGTAATCCCAATTGTGATTTTGTGCAATATAATCAATTAGTAACACATTTATACAAAAATTAATTCCTTTTATAGTAGATAGAATCAATTTCATTGAAAATTTGGTAGACTTTCAAATGAGGGATTAGCCATCTACTAGGAATTGAAAATAATTCCACTTTTACTACCCTTGGAAATATTTTCTATTTTAAGTATTGTCTTCTAAGAATTGTAGAGCTAGGAACACTATTTGTTCACCTTATGCAAGATTTTCTAACCAAATTACCATTGTCTAATCAATTGGGACAACAGAGTAAAATATGCAAGAGGTTCAGTAATACAAAAATCACTTGTTTAGGAGAGAAACATACTATTCTCATATTGCTTTGCATTTATAAAAACTCACTGTGCAAGAAAACATTTACTTCTTAGTAATCCTAAGCTATTACTTACAATGTTTATGACCCTATTCAAGCATTTTAATTAATTCTTTGAATTAAAGCTAAAAATAGCGTAATACACTCAAATGAAATATTTGAAGACAAATGACAATACCATTAGTATTTCTCATTCATGAATTTGAAATGAACATACATAGGAGAGTATCAATTCCTCGACTGATATTTTGTTTCTATGTCATTAATTTTTATAAAACTCATTTAACATCATTACATACATGACTTCCTATCAAAGAAAAACTATTGGTGTACTTCATAATTCTATTCTCAGTGCCCTTTTTGAACTTAAAACCTAGAAGTCTATAAAGACTCTAGAATCCAACCTTTGTAATAAGCCTTGAAATCCCTTTTATAGAATAAGGGAGCAACAAGCATCAAGCTTAATTACATTTGCATTTCATTCCATTTGATTTGTACTAGAATTTGAGATATTCTAATATTGTTACATACAATCATTTTAGGAAAATGGAAGAGTAAAAAACCACTTTCCACATTCCTTGAATGAAGACATGCCAACTCCTCAAAAGGTAGATTTTTTTGTAACTGTGTTGAATCCTCATCCTTGTTGACCAAAGAAGACTCTTGAATAGTAGCTCCAGTACAAAGTTGTATATCATCCAAATACAATATACACACTGCCAAGGTTAGCTATTCTAGTACTTCTACATACCATCCAAAAACCATTCCACCTCAGTACGCAAAAGAAGAAATAACATGAGTGTTGATTAGGACAATATTAACAGAAAGGGTATGGTTTCATCAAACAAAAAAACAAGGAACAATCATCACTCCAAGTCATGGACCCAAGAGGATATTCCTCCATGTTTTTCTTATGGTGGGACTAGAGAAACTATCACCACCACTTCGTCAAGATTCCTTGATAGTACTAGGGAGAGGGAATAATAATTTCCTTCTGATTTAGTGTCACCCTCACTATGTGGAGGATTTTTAAGAACCTCACATGTAGAATTGCATTCCTTCATATAGGACTTACAATGCTCGCTCTTCATCCACTCCTTATTATATTTTACCATCCTATTCTCTTTGTGTTTGACAAATTGTTCTAAAACTATCTCCTCTTTTGGAAGGTAATTTTCCTTGGTATTATATTCGTTTAATTTCTCAGTTCCTACAATTCCTTTTGGTGTTTCAAGAAATCCATGCATTCCAACTTTATTCTCAAGGCCTTCCTTAGGCTCAAACAAACAATCCTTACACACTTCCTTATCAACCTTCGACCCTCATTCATTGCATAGTGAATCATGACCTGGAAAATCACTTAAGTAATCTGCATTAAATAGGTAATTTGAAGTATGCAAGATTAATGACTTGAAATCTCCTTATGCGAGCAAGTTGGTAACTTACTACTCAAGATTGAATCTAAGTTGTTGCTTTTAAATAAATTAAAACTTCATCCATGGGAAACAACAATGCTAACTCAAGTTTTTTGATCTATCAATCAACATGTGTCACAAACCCAATCTATGCTTTCATTAATATATGTGAAGTACACAAGACAAGTCCATCTCAAAGGGAAACTTTCTTTATAGAATTCATCACTTCATCGCTAATGATAAACTTTGATGGAGCATTTTTGTGGTGATTTTCAGTCCATAGAATTATCCTACTTTAAAACTTGATCAACGGTCCTCAATCCTCTCAATGCTTCTTTCTTTCTTTATGCTAAATTTTCAAAATCTTCCATGCAATGACCATCACTTGTCGTTGATTTAGTTTGTCTTTTCCCTACCCTATTAGTGATGCAAATATCCCAGCAATGTCCTTTAGCCCCTAGTTTGATAACCTGACCTTTAGTCACATTTATTCTTTCATTGCGCATTGCTAATCCAAACCTTTATCTTAAGACTCTATCCACAATGGGAGATGTAATGTAAATAATGGATTTAGACACATACAACCTATATACAAAAATCATCACAGAGACATCGCTCATATGATCATATCACTTTAGTGAGAGAGAAACACTTTTAGAAGGCACCCATCACTCATTACTAACTTAGAACTTAAGTTGTAAGGTAAATTTGTGATGAGTGATAAGGCCTTTGTTCATCACTAATTCTCCTCATATACTGTGTAAACAAATAGTGATAAATGGTTTACATTGTTTATAGAGTTCATTACACATTGCTAATGTGAAAACTACTTCTTACAACATATCCGCGATCATACGATGTGACAACATATTGCTCATCGATATTACAAAGTTTCCTATTATTGGTCATCCATAATGGGAAATATGAGCATAAGGCTAAGGACATCGCTCATCGCTATTACAATTTGAAGGATCGGATGCCAATAGCAATGGGAAATATTAAAGGAAAGTACTGATCATTTATCATCACTATTTCAAAGTGTAAATCTAAGAATAAATTAGTGATGAGTGATACAATTACAAGGGGCATCAGGACTTAAGTGAAATCTTTATGCACATGCTCATGAGTTGTTCTTATGAAGGGGACATCCTAGAACAAATATTAACTCAAAAACCTCTAAGTTATAAAATATGAAGAGTGTAAGGGCTCAAAAATCTTTACCCAATAAAATAAAGTAGAAAGGTTCAAACCTAAGCTAGAAAGGGCTAACTTTACCTAGTGATAATGAATGACTAATGGATACATTAAATTAACTAGCAATAGGTAATAGGGAGTCAACGACGCAATAGAATAATATAATCTTTTGTAGATAGCAACCCTTTATCAAAATACAGTGAGGGTTCCATTAGTGGCTCCGATTGGGGATAAATTTCTCTTGTAGGAATGGTGAGATTGCATAATTTTTGGTGAAGAAAACTAGGCACAAAAAAAAAAACAAAAGAACAACATATGTACAAAAATTTACACAGAAAAAGGAGACCTAAAAAGGGAGATACAATCTCCACCCAAGCAAATATGAAAATTTCAAAGATGCAAATTTTTCCATGCATCTCTTAGTTCAACCAGGTTTTTCCCTCCTAATTGGTGGCACTAAGCCACAAAACATTGAATAAGTTTCTGCCTCTATCAAAAACTAGCCTTCTGAAAGAGTTGTTTTTCCATTTACATTTGTCCTTATTGTACCATTGAAGTAAGAATAAGTTCAATCATACTAGAAAAAATGTTAGGCTTCTTTTTAACAAATGAGATTCTGACTGATCACAATCCTTTTCATCAACATTTCTCACAATCTTTTTGGGTGTAGAACTTCCACTGTAGCTTTCATCATCCTATAGAGTAGAGTTGGGCATAAAATGAAAATTTCCATCATCACATGACACATATGTGTTATATTCATAACATGAAACATGTTTATTCTAAAAATAACTTTCTTTTCTATTCATCTCATTGTCACCCTTTGTCAAAATGTTCCCCAACTGAACTAGAAACTAAAAACATTCATACTTCCCTAAATAATTGACACTTTGATACTTGAGTTTATATTCAACACCTCCATCAAAGGTAATACATTCACAAACAATTCCCTCAATTAGTACATCAATTTCTTGCTTTGTTATCTCAAGACCATATTCTGACTCTATATCAGATGTATCATCAAAATCTTCAACAAAGAGTGGATTATATCTGCACCAATAAGGATCATTATTTCTTATCTCAAGTGAAGATGGAGGCTCATCATACAATGGATTTTCTATTACACTTATTTTTGACATAAAATTCTCTTCAACATGAAGGTCCAAATCCTTTGAGTCATCATTTCACTCTAATTCACTGTAGTCACTAGAAGAGAAGATAGACACATTTTCAAATACACTTTTAACATCATCAACACATTCCCTATCTACAGAAAATGATTCCATCTCTTTTTCATGAGGACAATCACATTCAGTAAATATTTGAGCATACTCAATGCTATCATTATCACTATAACAGGAGGATTCATTAGCATTGCAACTCTATTCAAAATTTGTAGATTGAATGCTTAATTTTATGTCATCCATAGGAGCATAGGTAGTGGACTCTTCAAAAAAACTAGAACCACATGCCTCATTTGCCTCATTTAAGTACATTTCTTCATTCTTTACTTTTTTGTCTTCCTCTTCATGTGATATCTCACTACTTCATTTATATAGAGCAAAAAACTAGAACTAATTTTTTCACCAAACTAATCCATGAACACTACTTTGAATTTCTCCAAAGAGTAGAATGAACATGCTAGTAGATTAGAGAACCAATCTCTTGAATCTCCCTGTAGGGACTGAAAAAATGGCCTCATGATCATCTCCTCATGATCTAATTCAAAGACTTCCATTAAATTGTTAAACTATTGCAAATGCTTTCTTGCTGATTCACAATTCTGACCACTAAATTTTGGTAAGTATTCCCTAATGTTAGATGGAATAACATTGCGGTAACCATAAATGTCATCAAAATTTATGGCCATGTACCTTTTAATGTTGAACTTTATTTAATTACATGATAAGGGCTAAGCACTATGAATTTTTACATTTGGGTGCACATAGGGATGCATAGGTTGATGATTCATTTTCTTATAACTCTACAAGACTTTTTATATCAATTTTACAACTACACTGGATAACTCAGACTTCTTTTAAAAGATGACCTTAAGCTTTTACAATCCAAAATTCTATCTCAACTTGCTTAAGATCTTCTAAATGGGTTTCTTCAAAAAAATAATTAATACTTCTCTTCCTAATAAATACTACGATTCGGTAACACAAAAGTATGCATAAAAATTCAATATTATTTCCCCTCCTTAGTGCTTAATCACTAAATAGGGAATAATATTTCTAAAAGACTTACAAGTATGGTTTTAATATACAATTTTGGCTTTCTTCAAAGCCAAAAACTGGAGAATACCTACAAACTTGGAGCAGCTACTAACCTTTCTTCTTTTTTGAGAGTTCTTGTAGATCTCATATTTTCTTGAAATATTCAGTAGGTTCTTTGGACAAAGTCACTACCTCTTTTCATACGACTTAAATTCAAGCAATATGAAGCTCCTTCAAAGATGAATATCCTTATGGATTCTCTCCCATAGCAAAGTCACATATATATTTTAAAACTTGCTTAGCAGGAACATTTATAGGTTTAGTAATACCTCAATATTTGAACTAGATGTTCAGATTCACCAATTTCTTCACTTTGACATTCTGCAACTGGAGATTCAAAGTTATCCACAATAGAGTTGCCATTTTGGTTTGTGATTATTCTAGTAGAACTGAACAATCCTCTAAGAAGTAGCCAACTCCTATAATAAAGAACTATTAGGTTAGTGGCCAACACAACGAGCATAGGATTTTTTATGTCTGTACTTCTTCACTTCAAGCTCTATGAAACCTAGGAGGGTAATTCCAATTGCATTTTTGTGCAATATAATCAATTAGTAACACATTTATACACAAATTAATTCCTTTTATAGTAGATAGAATCAATTTCATTGAAAAATTGGCAGATTTTCGAATGAGGGATTAGCCATTTGCTAGGAATAGAAAATAATTCCAGTTTTACTACCCTTGGAGATATTTTATATTTTAAGTATTGTCTTCTAAGAATTATAGAGCCAAGAACACTATTTGTTCACATTATGCAAGATTTTTTGACCAAATGACCAGTGTCTAATCAATTGGGGCAATGTAGCCAAATATGCAATAGGATCAGTAATACAAAAATCACTTGTTTAGGAGAGAAACAAACTATTATCATATTGCTTTGCATTTACAAAAACTCACTGTGAAAGAAAAAATTTAATTCTTAGTAATCCTAAGCTATTCCTTACAAAGTTTATGGCCCTATTTGATAATTTTAATTAATTCTTTAAATTAAAGCTAAAAATAGAGTAATACACTCAAATGAAATATTTGAAGACAAATGACAATACCATTAGTATTTTTCATTCATGACTTTGAAATGAATATACATAGGAGAGTATCAATTCCTCGACTGATATTTTTTTCCAATATCTGTAATTTCTATAAAACTCATTTAAGATCATTACATAAATGACTTCCTATCAAATAAAAACTACTAGTCTACTTCATAATTCTATTCTCAATGCCCTTTCTGAACTTAGCTTTTACCTAGAACTCTATTAAGATTGTAGAATCTGACCTTTGTAGTAAGCCTTGAAATCCCTTTCATAGAATAAGGGAGCAACAAGCATCAAGCTTAATTACATTTAAATTTCATTTGTACCATAATTCGAGATATTCCAAGTTTGTTACATGCAATCATTTTAGAAAAATGGAAGAGTAAAATACTAATTTCCACATTCCTTGAATGAAGACATGCCAACTCCTCAAAAGGAAAAGTTTTTTGTAACCATGTTGAATCCTCATCCTTGTTGACCAAAGAAGATTTTCCAATAGTAGCTCTACTAAAAAGTTGTATATCACCCAGATACAATATACACATTGCCAAGATTAGCTATTCTAGTACTTCTCCTACATACCATCCCAAAAACATTCCACCTCAGCACATGAAACAAGAAATCACATGAGTGTTGATTAGGATAATCCTAACAGAAAGGGTATGGTTTCATCAAAAACAAAAATAGGGCACAATGATCACTCCAAGTCATCAAACCCAGAGGATATTTTCCCATGTTTCGCTTGTGGTGCAACTAGAGAAATTGTCACTGCTGCTTCTTCAAGATTCCTTTATAGTACTACACTACTTCATCAAGATTCCTTGATAGTACTAGGGAGAGGGAATAATAATTTCCCTCTGATTCAGTGTCACTCTCATTGTGTGAAGGATTTTTAAGAACCTCACATGAAGAATTGCATTCCTTCAGATAGGCCTTACAATGCTCCCTCTTCATCCACTCCTTATTATATTTTACCATCCTCTTCTCTCTATGTTTGAAAATTTGTTCTGAAACTATCTCCTCTTTTGGAAGGTAATTTTCCTTGGTATTATATTCCTTGAATTTCCTAGTTCCTACTATTCCTTTAGGCGTATCAGGAACTCTATGCATTCCAGCTTTATTCAAAAGGCCTCACTTAGGCTCACACAAACACAACTTAGATTTTTGAATCATTATGACAAACCTACTTGCCTTAGAATCCAAACACACTTCTTTGGAAAATTCAATCCTCATGCACTTCCTTATCAACCATCGACCCTCATTCATTGCACAATGAATCATGACTTGGAAAATCACTCAAGTAATCTACATTAAATAGGAAATTTGAAGCATGCAAGATTAATGACTTGAAATCTCCTCATGCAAGCAAGTTGGTAACTTACAGCTCAAGATTGAATCTAAGCCACTACTTTTAAAGTAATTAAAACTTCATCCATGGGAAACAACATTTCCAACTCAAGTGTTGTGATCTATCAATTGGCATGTTTCGCCAACCTAATCTATGCTTTCATTAATATCAGTGAAGTACACAAGACAAGTTCATCTTAGAAGGAAACATTATTTATACACTTCATCACTTCATCACTTATGCTAAACTCTGATGAAAGCATTTTTGTGGTGATTTTTAGTCCATTGGATTATCCTACTTTAAAAATTTATCAATGGTTCTCAATCCTCTCACTACTTTTTTTCTTTATGCTAAATCTTAAAAATCTGCCACATAGCCCATTTCCATGCAATGACTATCGCTTGTCACTAATTTAGTTTTTCTCTAGCCTACCATATCAGCGATGCAAATATCCCAGGAATGTTCTTTAGCCCCTGGTTGCATAACCTAACCTTTAGTCACATTTATTCTTTTGTCACACATCACTAATTCAAACCTTTCTCTTAATACTTTATTTGTGATGGGAGATGTTATATCAGTACCAAATTTAGACACGTACAACCTACATAGAGCAAACATCAGAAATACATTGCTCATATGATCATATACTTTTAGCAAAAGAGAAGCCCTTTTACAAGGCACCCATCACTCATTTCTACCATAGAACTTAAGTTCTAAGGTAATCTGCAATGAGCAATAAGGCCATTGTTCATTTATAATTCTCCTCATATACTATGCAAGCAAATAGCGATGAACAGTTTATATTTTTTATAGAGTTCATCGCACATTGCTAATGTGAAAACTACTTTTTACAACATATCTGCGATCATACAATGTGACAACATATTGCTCATTGCTACTAAAAATTTTCTTTTTAATGGTCATTCATGATGAGCAATATGAGCATAAGGCTAAGGACAACACTCATCGCTATTGAAATTTTGAAGGATCAAATTCCAATAGCGATGGGTGATATCAAAGGAAAGTATTGCTCATCACTCATTGCTATTTCAAAGTGTAAATCTAAAAATAAATCAGCGATGAGTGATACAATTACAAGGGACATCAGGACTTACGTGAAAGATTTGTGCATGTTCTCATGAGTTTTTCTTATGAAGGGGACTTCCTAGAACAAAGATTAACTCAAAAACCTCTAATTTATAAAATTTGAAGAGCATAAGGGCTAAAAAATCCTTACCTAATTAAATAAAGTAGAAAAGTTTGAACCTAAGCTAGAAAGGGAAAGTTACCTGGTGATAATGAATGACTAATTGATACATGAAAGTAACTGGAAATAGGTAATAGGGATTCAATAACCTAATAGAATAATATAAGCTTTTGTAGATAACAACCCTATATCCAAAGGCAATGAGGGTTTTAACATGGAACAAGAAAAATATTTTGAGGTTTCCATCAATCTCAACCCAATGAAGGATGTGAGATATGACTATAAGATATCCTTGGATATGAAGGAGACAAGAAAGGGTGTTGACTACCAAGTATAAACTTGGAAAACATGAAATGCTTGAAAACACAATGTGATATGCAAATATATGCCAAATGACCTAGAAATGCAAGTGAAACAAAAGAAAAAGCTATAAAACTAAAAGTGTTCTCCTGGAAACATTTTGAGGATGGAATGGAACTCTGAAATCCTAAAAATTCTATTTTTTAAGCCTGGTGGGACTCATTCACCATTCTAGGCGAATCAGTCCCAATTCTAGAAAAGTGCTCCAAAGCAAGTTTCATGCAAATAGGTATTTGAATCTACAAAAAAAATTGAAAGACACCTACATTGGGACTCATTATCCACTAATGGAAAATTATTCTAGTTTTCATTATCTATAAATGCAAAGTCTATATCTGCTCTTCTTTGTCTACTCAATCTACTCAAGGTGTCTAGATCCAAAACCTTCATTTTTGGGACTACAAATGACTTTTTGTAAAGATTTATACCCTACCAATAGGGGGGATGACTCTAACAAGTTTGAAACCTATTCTTCAATCATCTCCAAGCCTTGAAAGTACCTAGATCTGCAATCACACAAAGAAAGAGAGAGAAAATGTTGATTGTTAGGGAATATGGGTTTGCCTTGGGAAAACCCCTTTTAGGTAATTAAACCAAAATGATGAAGTAAGATAATGAAGCAAGGATATGAAATAATACAATAAGAACCTTGACATGATGGTGGATCTTGAATTTCTGCAACAATTGATGAAGAACCTTTCTCTTAAATGCCTTAGAATTGATCTCAATTGTTATCTTGATGACCTTGTGAAGACTTGAAATGTGTATTTCTTGCTTGCTTGACTTGATCTCTTGAATGTATGATAGATGGATGAAATAATGATTTAGAAGCTTTTTTATATAGTCAATCAACCTAAATTACTATTAATTTGATCCCCAAGGTCGACATTGAAGAAAATTAAACTTAAAACCTAGTTTTTCACACTCAAACATTGAAAATAGCTCAAATGGGACTCATTCACCATCCTGGGAAAATGAGTCCCACCTGGATTGGATTATTTTCCTAAAGTGGTGAATGGGTCTCATAGGGAACATTTTGCTAGCTAAAGTGTCTAGGAATGCATAAATTAAGTTCATATGTTGATCTAGTCGAGCTTTTGATCAAAATTTTCCTTGGGATGCACAATATGGGGTCATAGGGGCCTATTAATGATGATATAAAGGTTATAAATACAATAAGGCCCAAAATCCAATGTGATAGTGTAAATAAATGCACTTTACAACACTAAATTAAGGAAAAATTTAGTCTATTTAGCTTAAAAAGGCCCTAAATCCAATGTGAATGTCTATGAAACATTACAACACTAGATTAAGTCCATTTGGTTTACAAGCTTCCAAAATTCAATGTGAAAATGTTAATAAACACATTTTACAACATTAAATTGGGATAGAGTTAGGTTTATTTAGCTTTAAAAGGATCCAAGACCTAATGTGGATGTGTTATCCACATTACAACATTAAATCAAGGTAATATTAAGACAAAATCACAAGGAGGGCCTAAATGAGATAGAAAAAGTAGAAGGGTTAGTTTTTCGATGTCCACATTTCCTATACTAGGACTCATATGCCAAAAGTGGTGTATTAGTCTAGTTAGGATTTTCAGGAAACTCAAAATTTGTATCTATTCTTCAATGTCTACTCTATTCTTTCCACTTGATCTTTAGGTCTGAATCTCTAATTTGCAACCTCTAGATGTCTCTCAATGATCTCTAATGCAAGGTGCTAACTTTGAAAACCTTGTAAAATTTGAAAAATTTCTCCAAACTTTCTCTTCAATATGTCTTCAACCTAGATTTGCAAATCACACACTAAAGAGGGAAAAAAAAAATTGTTAGTGGAAAGGGGTTTGCCTTGGTCAAACCCTGTTTTCGTAATCAAACCTTGAAATGAATAAAATAGGAAAGAAGAATGATGAATGGACAAAATGTGATGTTGTAAGTGGCTCCAATGGATATATATCTTGACTCTTGCTTGAGTGAGGGTATGTGCAGGATCATCATGGACAAAATAGGCCATTAAGTGGCAAAAAAAATTTGAAAAATTAGACTTAGGAAACTTGACATAAAAATTTGAATAAGTTATCTATATTATTTGAAAATATATAAGAATAGAATTTGTAGCAAATTGAATGTAGTTTCTAAACTACTAGGTTTGTTTTAAAAAAAAAAATGGTGAAAATTTGGAATTTCAATGCAGTAGTACTTAAATTTTAGGGGAAAAATAAGAAGTAGGTGTTTGTCTGACCACCCTAACCACAATAAAATGATAATATTTTTTTATAAGATTTTAGATATAAGTAGAGGACTCATGTCTTGATGTGATGCATGTTATTTTGTAATTTTTTCCAAGTAAATAATTAATTATGAATTATTTATTACAACTTTTAAAAATATTAAAAATCGTATGTTTGACCAACCTTGGTCAAAACTTCATGAAATTCAATTTTTCTTTTTAATATTATAGTATGTGAAGAATAGAATGTGACGCGTGTTTTGGATTCAAAAAATGTGATATCGTTTGAAATCTATAGATGTTTTTAAGTCAATCTATCAATCAGGACTTCTAGTCATAATTTGAATAGAAAATGAATAATAATTACTTATTAAATTCAAAGTAAATGATAATTTATATTGGTAGAAAGCTGAGAATCTCCTTTAAAAACCCTTTTTGTTTCATCAATTTTGGGTAAAAAATAGTTGTCAGCCACATACCCATCATATTTCCACTTTTTGTCCCATCATGATCCTACACATACCCGTGATATGGATCTTGAATTGAATGCTAGCTTAAGTCATAAAACCCCACATCACAAATGTTAGCTCAAAAACAAACATGATGCATGATGACTTTGACATGATGCTTGATACTTGAGTAATGCTCTACAACACTTGATAATCAACCTTTAAATTCTCTTGAATACTCTTGTAAACTCTTGTAACTCTTGAATGCTTCCTTGATATAAAATTTGCTATAATGCGTGGATAATTGAAATTTTGGGGTGAAAATGATTGAAATAAACTTGTATTTATACATTTTTATGCCAAATTTATTGAAATTACAAAACTACAAGCCGACATCAGATCTAGCAAAACAAAATACTACCAATAATTTGAATTAATTTTGATTTTGGGCCACATGGGAGTCATACGCTAGAAGTGGCCTATAATTCCCATTAGGCATAACTATGGGACACATTTTCAAAAATGCTTAGAATGGTGCAAAATATAGATTAGGGCCCAAAAGCCTAGGTGGGACCCATATTCCCAAGGTGGTTTATGAGTCCTAAATCACTAAATCTAGGCCACACAACCTTAAAATACCTTAATTATGATTAGATGTTGATTTATGTTAGGATTATCCTCAGAAATATGCATTAAACAAGGCTAATTGAAGCATAATGAAGTTGACTAGAAAAGTGTGAAAGTGTGTTACAATAATTTATAACACTCTAATTAAGGTAAAATTAAGTTCATTTAGTTCACACAGGCCCAAGAGCTAATGTGAATGTGTTAGACACATTACAACACTAAATCAAGGTCATGTTAGGGAGTACTTTTTCCGTCATTACATTCCATAGTGTGGATGCTTTTTTTTTCATACAATAAAAATTAAGTCATGTTGTAGTGGGACACCAACTCTCCTGCTCAACATGCACACCTCATCACAGCAATCTTCTTTTAGGTACTTTCTTTCAACCTACAAACAAAAAAAAAACACATGAAATAGTTTCTTTGACTGGGTGAATATTACTACAATCTTCAATTAGCACATTCTGAACTTCAGTCCAAAGATCTTCCTTTATACATGTACCTAATGACTTCAACTCAACTAAGATAATCTGCACTCTGATCTCCTCTAGATTTCCTATGATGACTGGTGGATTTATCCTGAGCTAGTTATGATACCAGATGAAGGAAAATAAATAAGAATAGTGATCTCCTAATCACAAAATAAACAAATATGGAAAATCCCCAATTTTTTTTAATAAAATAGAGGGAAGGAATCTATAAAATAGAAATTAAAAAGAGAGGTGAAATTATGGAACATAACCATATTCACCAATAACCAAACTACAATATTTATTATGAACAACGTTATTTATGATAGACACTAAAGTGAATAAAGACTGCTCCAATGGGCATTATTGTTCTCAAGAAGTCCTACATCTCAACCTAATGACCAAAAACATTATTTCAATAACAAAAATAATATACAAAAATGCTAAATAAATAATAATTCAACCATCAAAAACCATCTATCTAATAATAGTAATAGTATATGTAACCACCCACATATTAACAATGATGCCCTGTCAAATAAAAAATCTAAACATATCAATCCACTTAACAATAACTACCTCTTTTACAACAACAATATATACAACCCAAAATATATCAATCGATATATAAAAAAATGACCATATATGTGTGAGAATGTGTTATAAACAAAAATAATTTTCATTGCATAAATAAGGTCCTCTTGAAAAAATCAGTATAAAATTCAATAGCCATAGGTTTAGTTTAGGATATATGCCTTAAGTGGAACAATCCTATAATACTGGTTACCTCTAATATTGCGGTAAGATCCTTTCTCATTGTTAAAAATTTCAAGAGATAGGACTTAAAAGACTCCTTCACTAACTTGGCTACCCTCTTCAATAAGCTAATTGTTTGTAATATTAAACTTGCCATTACACTTTCTATATACTCCACTAATCCATCTAGACCTCATTTCCTAGGACCAACAAGATTGTATAACTTTGCACATATTTTAAAATGATAAAGCTAGATATGAGTTGATGGTACTCCATGAATATTTTTCAATCAATAACCATAGTAAAATTTTTGATATATATTTAGATCCAACAACATATTTTGTGGAAAAAGATAATTTTTTTAGTGTGAGCACCCTACAAATCTGCACACAATCTAAACTCCATAACAAAGGTTAGTTTATGCAAATTTACTAAATGCTCCTATGAAATAACATTGCATAATGCCTCTCAAAAAAGATAACAAAACAAGCTAATTGGAAGCATAAAAGAAGCACAAATCCACACCTATTCCATAGTGGATTGGTGTCACTTTGTCATGAAAAGTGACCCTTTCTCCACCCTTGACAAGCTCAATGATAAAATTCCTTGAAGATGGATTGGACAAAATCAGCTCTTAATGTGAACAGAGTAACTTTGCATAAATTGTGTATATTAAAATGAGAAATGATACCTCCTATTTATAGAATAATAGGATGGAGAAATATTCAAAATGGGTGAATGTGGGACAAAGATTCAACCAATAGTAAGGATCCACTTGTCCAAATGTGAGTGGATGGAGGATGTGCAAGTTTTGGTCAATGTGCCAATAAATGACATTAGGTGGCCTTTTCAAATTTCAAATTTGGCTTGTTGGAAGGAGAAAAAGGGGCTTAAATTGGGTATGTGCAGGATCATCATGGAAAAAATAGGCCCTTAAGTGGCAAAAAATTCAGAAAAATCAGATTTAGAAAACTTGACGTAAAAATTTGAATAAGTTATCTATATTATTTCAAAAATATGTAAGAATGTAATCTATAGCAAATTGAATTTAGTTTATAAACAACTAGGTTTGTTTTAAATTTAAAAAAATCTATTTGGTGAAAAGTTGAAATTTCATTGCAGCATTTAAATTTCAGGGAAAATATAAGAAGTAGGTGTCTACCCTAACCACAATAAAATGATAATATATTTTTATAATATTTTAGATATAAGTAGAGGACTCATGTCCCAATGTGATGCATATTTTTTGTATTTTTTTCTAAGTAAATAATTAATTATGAATTTTTTATGACAACTTTTAAAACATATTAAAAAATAGTATGTCTGACCACCTTAACTTGGTCAAAACTTCATGAAATTCAATTTTTCTTTTTTTAATCCTATAGTATGTGAAGCATAGAATGTGACACATGTTTTGGATTCAAAAAATGTGATACTGTTTGAAATATATAGATGTTTTTCAATTAGCCTATTAATAAGGATTTTAGTCATAATTTGAATAGAGAATGAATAATAATTACTTATTAAATTCAAAGTAAAGAATAATTTATATTTTTGGAAAGATGAGAATCTCCTTTAGAATCCTTTTTGTTTCATCAATTTTGGATTAAAAAAAAGTCATCAGCCACATACCCAACATATTGCCACTTTTTGGGCCATCATTATCCTGCACATACCCAATTCTAATTGGGGGACATGTAAGAGGAGAATTAATGCCATGTTGGAAGGAAAAAGTCAACTTGATTTGAATTCAAACTTGAGGGAATATTCTCCGAAGATTCCTTGTTGAGGGAAAATGAGGATTTAATAAATTAATTAAAATTCTTTATTTGTGCAAGTGGGAAAATCTAGAGAATGTTACATACATTAGATTAGATTTAATCCCAATTTGGTTAATTTAAAAGAGGATTAGGTTATTTTACCTTTTTGCTTTAGATTTATGGATTAAACTAAATCAAAAAGGAGAAGGAAAATGATAAAGATTTAGTTAAATAAATATTTTTTTATTTAGCTAAGGGGGATAATGATAGTGTTTATTTAATTTAAATGAAGGACCTTAGAGATAAATAAAATAAACTTGATTTATTTAATGAATGAACTTGATTAAATGTAATATGCTAATTTTGCATGTCTACATTTTTCCCCTCTTTGAAGAATGTACTTGCTACATTGGTTCAAATAATTAACTTTTTGTGATAAAAAATTTAAAAAATTTATGATTTTTTTAGATGCCCCAGCAAAAAGAAGTACACTGGTACATTGCCCCCTCGAGAGATCGAGCGAAAAGATTCGATTTGAGGGTCAATCTCACGATAAAGAGGTTCAAGATGGACGTATGGATGGTTCAAAATTTGATTTGAGGGTCGATCTCATGATAAAAAAAGGTTCAAAATGATAAAGGTTTAATTAAATAAATATTTGATATTTAGCTAAGGGGGATAATGATAGTTTTTATTTAATTTAAATGGAGGACCTTAGAGATAAATCAAATAAGCTTGATTTATTTAATGAATGGACTTGATTAAATGAAATATGCTAATTTTCCATGTGTAAATTTTGCCCCTCTTTGAAGAAATGTACTTGGTATGTTGGTACAAAGAATAAACTTGGCATGATCAAAAATTCAATTTTTTTTTGAATTTTTCAGATGACCTAGCAAAAATAAGTACACTAGTACATTGCCCCCTTGAGAGATCGAGCGAAAAGATTCGATTTGAGGGTCAATCTCGCAATAAAGAGGTTGAAGATGGATGTATGGATGGTTATGATGATGATGCAAATGAGATGGTTTTAAGATTCTTAGAATAACCAATCTATATTATCCTAAACAAATTAAATGATGATATGATATGATGATCCCTATATGATTATGTAATGGATATTTTATGCAAATGTATGATTTATGAGATGCTTGCACTAACAGATCTATATTATGATGATGAGCATGCATGTGAGATGATTAGTATTTCTTATATGATATGATATGATATGTAGTATGCTGATGGTTTGTGGATGTAAGATGGATGCATTGGAGATGATGATTAACTATCCTAGCATGATGTTAGTGTGGAAAGACTAAATCAGATGATGACAAGAGGATTCAACAAGCCAACTTTATGAGAGATGATGATGAGAAATGGATGATTTTCTTATCAACAATTGGGATTTTAAAAGGGCCACTTACCTTATCTTTGATAACACACATAAGCACGATGCATCAAGGTATAAAGAACTAGGATGGCATTGCACTTAGTGTGATGGAATTTGACTCGACAAACAGATAGGAGTATCCTTGTTCACACCTGACATACAAAAACCTTATTAAGATGCACTTTAGAAGTTTCAAACATCTTAGACCAAAAAATGTAAAAGTATAACCTATCAATTCAATAGTCAACAAGCTACCCAAAACACCCTCCATACATATCTAACAAAGCAAATATTCGCCAATTTATATTACAAGAATGTCCAACAAGAACAACAAAAAAAACATAATAATCGTTGCTCCATTCCTATCTCTCTAAGTCCATTTGTTTGGACATCATTGAGAGGTTATTGGAATGAGCGCAAAGAGATAAGTCAAAAGAAAAAGAAAAAGTAAACAAACAAGCTGTTGTTCTTCAATACCGCTAACCAAAAGGAATTTTTTTTTTAAGGATAAGAACCAAAACTATTGCCAAAAGATAATGTCCATTGTAGGAGGGATACATCCTAGGATATGTTAGTGGATGGTGGCACATCATTTTGTTTATGTTCTTTTTGATAAATAATGCCCATTGTAGGAAGGATACATCCTAGGAAATGATATTATCAAATGATTGATATGGGATTAATTGGATGATACAAAGAGTTGACTAACTTGTTTACTTACTGACCTAAACCTGAGACTTGACATTTTGAGTTTTCAATTTTCACTTGCTAGACTTGTTTTTGATTGTTTTACCAAAGGCTAAGGATGATGATCGTTTATTATGAGTTATTTTTATTGTGGGTGAAAGCAAGATGAGATGGTTAAATTTTTTCAAATATATGGATGTTTTTGGAGTTTTGAAATGTTTTGAGGTTTTTTTGGGTATTTTTTGAGATTTTATAAATGTTTTGATTTTTTTTTTTCAAATGTTTTGGGGTTTTCTGATATTTTGACCCAAAAAAACTAAACTAAGGACCTATCCTAGGGGCATCGAGGGCTAATCAACATATTAGACTTGCCTACGTTATACACACAGAAACCATGTAGTTCGACTAACGACTTGACCGATTTATAGATGAAGATATACATGATGAAATGTCAATTTATTATGATGGACTCCTAAAGGACTAGCCTAAGTGTCTTAGGGGATGATCAAAGATCAACCTTTCCTACGTTCAAGGCTCAGAGACTCGTAGTTTGACAAGATGACTTTGTTTTTTGACTTTTTGACTTTTTGACCTATTTTGGGATTTTAATATGTTTTGAATGTTGTTGGATTTTGTGATATTTTGATGTTTTTGGATTTTTTGATGTTTTTGGATTTTTTGATTTTAGGACTTCAAGAATATACATGAATCCAATGTGATCAGAACATGCCCCCAATGTGATGTAATTGAATACTCCGATAAAGGCAAGAAAAACTAACATTGGGAATGGGCTGAGTAGTACTAGGAGGGATCATGATACGAACACAGGACTAAGCTATAATGTAGATGTCAAACAGATGGGTGATGGATGGAGATATGAATGTGATGGATGATTGAAACATAATGGATGGATGATGCAGAAAAAGCCATAAAGATCCTGGTGGATGGAAAATGATTATTTACACAAGGCACCTATTTCCCAAGTTTTCACCAAGGTACTTTCCCAAAGCGCCACCAAAGTTGTTTTCACCATAGGATGATTTTTGCTCTTTACTGTTTTTAATCCTTTTTTCTAACTTTTTTGCATTTTTTTCTTTTTACATTTTTTTGTTGTCACCAAGACACCTATTTTCCAAGTTTTCATTAGGGTAACTATTTTTTTAGGACATTTTCTATTTTTTTTTATTTTTTGGGTTCTATACATTGAAAGATTAGGCATAATTTTTTTTGAGATGGGAGTTATTCATAGGCTCTTGTAGAGGTTCCCCTTCGGGTGTTGATAACTAATATGCCCCTGACTTATAGCTTGTTGTGATAAAAAATGGTCCCAACCAATTGGGTTTAAATTTTCCTTTACTGTTTGGATTCAAGGTGGTCTTCTGATTTTCCTTTAGTACCAATTCTCCAACTTGGAAAGTCTTGCTTCTAATTTTCTTGTTATAGCTCCTCTTGAGTCTGTTATGATAGAGTTTCAAATGATTTAAAGCATTTATATGCCACTCATCTAGTAGCTCCAACTCATTCAGTCTTGATAGTCGGTACTCTTCATCCGTGATGAGGTTTTCCAGTGATATTCTTAGTGACAGGAGCTTGATCTCAATGGGGAGTAATGCTTCTAATTTGTAGACTAGGGAGAAGGAGGTGGCACTGGTGGGTGTACAGATGCTATTCGGTAGGCCCAAAGAGTGGGATTGAGTTGTAGATTCCAGTCATGAATTGCGTCATTGGCTGTTTTGTTGAGGATCTTTAAAATGGTTTTATTTGTGACTTCTACTTGGCCATTACCTTGGGGATAGTATGGGGTGGAGAAGTGATGTTGGATTTTGAATTTTTCACATAAGTCATGGACATCCTGATTTTTAAATGATGTCCCATTATTTGAGATAATGGTTTGTGGGACACCACAGCAGTAGATGAAATAGTTTAGGATGAACTTTGATATCTACTTCCTAGTTATATATGTCATGGATATGGCTTCCACCCACTTGGTAAAGTACTCAGTTGTAGTTATGATGAACTTGTGGCCATTAGATGAAGAGGGAGTGATTTTTCCAATGAGATCGAGTCCCCACTACAAAAAGGGACATGTTGTGATGATGTGATGAAGTTCTTGAGTTGGAGCATGGATGAGGTCACCATGTTGTTGACATTGTAGGAACCTTTTGATGTAGTCATATGCTTCACTTTCCATTGTAGGCCAATAATACCTCATCCTTAGCAATTTCTTGGCTAGGGTCATTCCACTCGAGTGTGAACCATAGATGCCATTATGCACCTCATTTAACATAGTCAATGCCTCCTCAACCTTTAGACAACATAATAAGGTTCCTTCTATGCTCCTATGGTATAGGGTATCTCCTAGGATGATGGATCAGGATGCCTTTTTGACAAAGTTTCATTTTAAGGTTGAGGGTAAGTCAGCAGGTAGGACACCTATTCACAGGTAGGTATAAATTTCATGGTACTAGGGATCATCTGGGCTAATTATTTCACACAAAACTCTGATTCTAGTACCTTAAATGTGGGTACGAGAAGCTACTCTACCAAGAATTCATATTTTGGGACATTATGAGGGATGTCCAGTAGGGATCCAATCATTTCCATGGCATCTGTTGCTTTGTTGTTTTGTCTAGGAATCTACTCAAATGTGATCTCAGTAAAGGATTCCTTGAGAGTCTCCACTAGTTTCTTGTATGGAGTGATCCTATCATCCTTAGTCTGGTACTCACCGTTCACTTGGTTTAATATTAGTTGAGAGTCTCTATATACTCTGAGGGCCATGATGTGCCACTACACTCCTATTCTGAGACCTATGGTTAAAGCCTCGTATTCTACAATGTTGTTGGTGCAAGGGAATGCCATTTTATAGGACCTTGGTATGCATTCCCCTTGTGGGGTGATAAAGAAGACACTGGATCCTGATCCATGTTGCGTGCATGATCCATGAAAGTAAAGTTTCCAATGGTCGGCTATGTTGAGATTGAAGATGGATTTGTCTGGGAACTCTAAGATGAGGGGATTCTCTCAATAGATTGGTGCTTTTTCAAGCTGATCAGCAATGACTTGGCCTTGAATTTATTTTCATTCCACATATTCAATGTCATACTCTATAGTATCATGACCCATTTGGCCATTCTTCTAGTGAGCATTCTTTTTGATAGTAAGTACTTGAGAGGGTCAATTTTGGCGATGAGTTTTGTTTTTTGTGCGAGCATGTAATGTCTGAATTTTTGTGAAGCAAACATTACTGCTAGACATGCTTTCTCAATGAATGAGTAATTTAACTCATGTCCAACCATTGTTCTGCTGATATAATAGATGGCCCTTTTTATCGCATTTTAATTGTGTTGAGCTACGAGAGCTCCAAGGGCTACTATTGTTGCTGACATAGAGAATTAGTGGCTTTCTTGGGATTGGTGGCATGAGGACTAGTGGTGTAAGTAGATATTATTTGATCTTATTGAATGCTTCTTCATACTTGTTATCCCACTTGTACGCTACTCCCTTGTGAAGTACGTGAGAGTATGGATTATGTTTCTCTGTCAACTATGCTATGTACCTTTGGATGGACTGAAGCCTGCCTTGGAGACCTCTCAATTGTTTCAATTTTTTGGGTACCTCCATCTCAAAGATTTATTTTACCTTAGCAGGGTCTACCTCAATACCTCTCATTGAAACTATGTATCCTACAAACTTTCCTGATTGTACATTGAAGACACTCTTCTTTGGATTTAATTGAACCTTATATTCCTCCCGCCTATCAAAAATAGTATGCAAGGTTGTTATGTGATCCTTCCTCTTTCTGGATTTGGCTAGTATGTCATCGACATAATCTTCGACAATTTTATGAATCATATCATGGTAGATTAATGCCATGGCTCTTTAGTATGTTGCTCCTGCATTCTTCAAGTCGAATGGCATCATATTCTAGCAGCAAGCCCCACATGGACAAGTGAAGGCCATTTTGTGTTAGTCTTCTTTAGTAATCATTATGTTGCATACTTTTGAAACCTACAAAACTAAACTTCATACAAGGTTAGTAACTCACAAATTCCTCAAGAATGACCCTATGAAATACCTTGCAAATGCTTCAAAATGCAACAAAGGGTAAAAGAAAACTAAAAGCATCACAAAAACACTTAACAAGTTACCTATTCCATAGTGGATTGGTGTCACATGTGCTAGTGACCCTTTCCCAACCCTTGCTAAGAAGCCAAAATGATGAAATGCAAATGGAGATGATGAGCAAGATGAGTTCTCAAATCAAGAGAGTAACCTTGCCAAAATTTTGTGGATGGATGAATGAGGATTAAGGCCCTCTTTTATAGATTTTCTTGATGAGAGATTGGCCAAGATGGTGAATGTGGGACTAAAGATCCACCAATGAGAAGAAGACACTTGTCAAGTGGTGATAGACCAATGGATGTGCAAGATTTGGGAAGAGTGCCCATGAGAGGGAGAATTTGAATTCAAATTTTGCAATAAATTTAGAGAGGGGACAAGAAAAAGAGCAATAAATGCTATGTTGGAGGGACAAATCAACTTGTCATGTTGAGTGAAAATGAGGGTTTTAATAAATCAATAAATTGATTTATTTGTGCAAGTGGCTAAATCTAGATAATGCAAGTGGGTGAGATTAGCATTTAATCATGGTTAGATTAAATAGATGATGATTATGTTAGTTTAATGATGATTAGGTGAGTTTGACTGTTAGGACTTTGATATTTGATTTATTTAAATCATAAAATGATGGGATATGATTTTGGATTTAATTTAAATGAATGTTTGATTTATTAAAAGGTTGATGATAATGTTTATTTGATTTTAAATAAATGACCTTAGGAAATGGAGATTAATGAAATTACCTGTTGAATGAATGAAGGTGAACCTGATTAATTGATGAATGGACCTAATGTGAAATCTAGTTCAGTTGATGAATGAACCTGATCAAATGCAAAATTTTAATTTTGCATGTCTATATTTTGCCCCTATTTGAAGCAATGTACTTGTTGCGTTGGTTCAAAGAATAACTTGTCGCAATCAAAATAAAAAAAAATCTAATTTTAAAGATGCCCCAGCAGAAAGAAGTACACTGGTACATTGCACCCTCAAGAGATCAAGCAAAAAGATTCGATTTGAGGGTCAATCTCAGGATAAAGAGGTTCAAAATGGATGGTTATGGATGATGATGCAAATGAGATGATTTTAAGATGCTTAGAATAAAAAATCTATATTATCCTAAACAACTTAAATGATGATATGATATGAGATGGATGAGATTGATGATGTGATATGCTATGGATGATTTATGAGATGCTTAGACTAACATATCTATATTATGATGATGATATGAATGCACGATGGATGCATGGAGGATGAACTGGTGATGATGATGTTAGTATGCAAATGAGATGATGAAAAGAGGATCCAACAAGCCAACATTATGAGAGATGATGATGAGAAATGATGATAAGAAATGATGATGATATATGGATGATTTTGCTTTATCAAGGATTGGGATTTTCAAAGGGTCACTTACTTTATGTTTGATAACATTCCTAAGTAGGATGCATCATGGTATGAAGGACCAGGATGGCGTTGTACTTATTGTGATGGAATTTGACTCAAAAAATGGATAGGAGTATTCCTATTCACACCTGACATACAGAAACCTTGCTAGGATGCACTTTAGAAGTTTCAAATATCTTGGACCAAAACACAAAGAGGTATAACCAATCAATGCAATAGTTAACAAGCCATCCAAAACATCCTCTATACATATCTAACAAAGAAATTATTTGCCAAGTTATTTTACAAGAACATCCAACAAGCATAGTAGACAAAAGAATAATGATCATTTCCCCATTCCTATCTCTTTAAATCCTTCATTCGGATATCATCAAGAGGTCCTTGGACTAAGCGCAATAAGATAAGTCAAAAGAAAAAGATAAAGTACACAAACAAGTTGATGTTCTTCAATACTGCTAACCAAAAGGGAATGTGTTTTTAAGGATAAGAACCAAAACTTATTGCCAAAAGATAATGCCCATTGTAGGAAGGATACATCCTAGGACATGTTAGTGGATGGAGGAACATCATTTAATTTATCCAAAGTGTTATTTCTGATAAAAAATGCCCCTTGTAGGAAGGATTCATCCTAGGACATGATGTTATTAGATGATTGATATGGGACTGTTTGGATGATGGACTATCGACACAAAGACTTGACCAACTTTTTTACGTACTGACTGAGACTTGAGACTTGACACTTTTGAGTTTTACTTTTAACCTTCTAGACTTGTTTCTAACTGTTTCACCAAATGTTGAGGATGACGATTAGTTTATTATGAATGGTGTTTATTGTGGGTGCAAGCGAGATGAATGGTGTTGGTGTTTTTTGAGGTTTTACAAATGTTTTGATTTTTGATTTTTCAATTATTTTTGGGATTTTCTGAGATTTTGACCAAGAAACTAACCTAAAGACCTATCCTAGTGGTCTCGGGGGCTGATAGACAGATTAGCCTTTCCTATGTTATAAATGTAGAGACCACGTAGTTCGACTGATGACTTGACCAATTTACAAATGAAGATATACATGATGCGATGTCAGTTTATTATGATAAACTCCTATAGGACTGACCTAAATGTCTCAGGGGATGATCAAAGATCAACCTTGCCTATGTTCAAGCTCAGAGATGACGTAGTTTGACAAGATGACACTATTTTTGGTTTTTTTAATAACTTTTTGACTTGTTTTTGGATTTTCTGATTTTGAGGACTTTAAGACCATACACGAATCCGATCTGATGATAATGTGCCCCTAGCGTGATGCAATAGAATACTCTGATAAAGGCAGGACAAACTAACCTTGAGAATGGGCCGAGTAGTACTAGGAGGGATCATGATACGAACATAGGACCAAGCTATGGTGCGGATGTGAGTGGATGAGTGATGGAGACCTGAATGCGATGGATGATGGGAGCGAAATGAAGGGATCATGCAAAACAAGCCATAAAGATCCTGGTGAATGGAAAGTGCTTATTTACACAAGGTGCCTGTTTGCCAGGTTTTCACTGAGGTACTTGCCCAAAGTGCCACTGAAGTGGTTTTCACTAGAGGATTTTTTTTATCCTTTTTCTAATTTTTTTGGATTTTTTTCTTTTTTGATTTTTTCATTGTTACCAAGACGCCTGTTTGCTAGGTTTTCACTGAAGTAACCATTTTTTCAGGACTTATTCTAATTTTTTGGATTTTTTGGTTTTATACCCAAAAGAATTAGGCATAAAACTTTTTGAGATGGGAGCTATTCATGGGCTCCTATAGAGGTTCCCCTTCGGGCATTGATAACTGATATGCCCCTGATTTATAGTTTGCTGTGACGATGAAAGGCCCTAACCAATTATGTTCGAACATGCCTTTGCTGCTGGGATTTGAGACATTCTTCTAATTTTCTTTTAAGACCAATTCTCTAACTTGGAAAGTCCTGCTTCTGATCTTCTTGTTGTAGCTTCATTTGAGTCTATTTTGATAGACTTGCAGATGATTCAAAGCATCTATGTGTCTCTCATCTAGTAACTCTAGCTTGTTTAATGTTGACACCCAATAGTCCTCATCACTGATGATAATTTGCAATGATATTATAAGGGATGGGAGCTCGATCTCAATGGGGAGGACAACCTCTAATATGAAGACCAAGGAGAATGGGGTGGCACTAGTGGGTGTGTGGATGCTGGTTCGATAAGCCCAGAGGGTGGGATTAAGCTGCAAGTGCCAGTCACGACCTGTGTCATTGACTATTTTCTTGAGGATTTTGAGGATGGCTTTGTTCATGGCTTCTACGTGGCCATTTCCTTGGGGATAATACGGGGTGGAGAAGCAATGCTAGATTTTGAATTTCTTGCACAAGTCGCATACCTCCTGATTCTTCAAGGTTGTCCCATTATCCAAGATAATGGCTTGTGAGACACCATAATGATAGATGAGATAGTTCAGGATGAATTTTGAGATTTTCTTCCTAGTGATATATGTCATGGGTATGGATTCCACCCACTTTGTGAAGTACTCAGTTGCAGTTATAATGAATTTATGGCCATTGGATGAGGTGGGTGAGATTTTCCCAATGAGATCGAGTCCCCACTGTGGAAAGGGCCATGGTGTGATAATCAAGTGAAGCTCTTGAGCTGGAGCATGGATCATGTCCCCATGCTGCTGACATTGTAAAAACCTTTTAGCATGATCATGTGCTTCTCGTTCCATTATGGGCTAATACTACCCCAGCCTTAGCAGTTTCTTGGCTATGGTTATTCCACTCGAGTGTGAGCCATAGATACTATTATGAACCTCTGTTAGAGTGGTTAATGCCTCCTCAACATTTAGACAGCGCAGTAAAGTACCCTCTATGCTTCTACGGTATAAGATATCACCTAGGATGACAAATCTGGATGCCTTTTTGATAAAGGTTCATTTTAGGCTCGATGGTAGGTCAGCAGGTATGACTCCTATGTGAAGATATGTGTAGATGTCATGATACCAAGGATCGCTAGGACCAACAATTTGACACACATATTCCGATTTCGGTACCTCGAATGTGGGAATGAGAAGCTGCTCGATTAGAAATTCATATTTCAGCACGTTGTGAGGGATGTCTACTAGAGACCCAATTGTAGCCATGGCGTTAGCAGCTCTGTTGTTGGTTCTTGGAATCTGCTCAAATGTTATGTCGATGAAGGATTCCTTTAGAGTCTCCACCAATTTTTTGTATGGGGTTGGCTTGTCATCCTTCATCTAATATTCATTATTGACCTGATTTATGATCAATTGAGAGCCTCCATATGCCTTAAGAGCTATGATATTCCATTGCACTTCTATCCTGAGACCTATAGTCAAAGTCTCGTATTCCGCTATGTTGTTGGTGCAAGGAAATGCCAATTTGTATGACTTCAGTATGCAGTCCACTTGTGGGGTGATGAAGAAGACACCAACTCCTGATCCATGTTTTGTATATGAACCATCAAAGTATAGTTTCCAATGGTCAGTTACATTGAGGTTAAAGATGGATTCATCTAGAAATTTAGATACAAGAGGATTCTTAGATTAAATGGGTGCTTTTGCTAGTTGATCTATAATAACCTGTCCCTTGATTGCTTTCCTCTCTACATACTTGATGTCATACTCTGACAATATCATTACCCATTTTTCCATTCTGCCCATGAGCATTTCCTTGGATAAGAGATACTTGAGGGGATCAATTTTCATGACAAGCTTTATCTTGTGTGCCAACATATAATGTCTAAATTTTTTGGGATGCAAACACTACTGTGAGGCAAGCTTTCTTGATAAATGAGTAATTTAGTTCATGGCTGACCATTGTTCTTCTGATATAGTAGATAGCCTTCTCTATTCCATTTTCATCATGTTGAGTAAGAAGAGGTCCAAGGGCTACTATTGTTGCTGACACATATAAGATCAATGGCTCTCTCAGGATTGGTGGCATTAACATTGGTGGTGTCAGTAGATATTCCTTGATTTTTTTAAATGCCTATTCGCACTTTATATCCCATTTGTATACTACCCCCTTGTGGAGAAGTTGCGAATATGGGTTCTGCTTGTCTACCAGTTATGCTATGAACCGTTGAATGGATTGAAGTCAGCCTTGGAGGCCCCTCAGTTGTTTTAATGTCTTTGGTGCTTCCATCTCGAAGATTGCTTTTACTTTTTCCAGATCCACCTCAATACCCCTCATGGACACTATGTATCCTAGTAGTTTACCTGATTGTACATCGAAGACACACTTCTTGGGATTTAGTCTAACTCTGTATTCCTCCATTCTATCAAAGATAGCACTTAGAGCTACTATATGATCTTGTCTTTTTCTTGACTTTGCTAGGATGTCGTCGACATAGTCTTCAACTATTTTGTGAATCATATTATGGAATATTAGTATCATGGCTCGTTGATATGTTTCTCCTACATTCTTGAGGCCAAATGGCGTCATGTTCTAGCAATAGGTCCCCCATAGACAAGTAAAATCTATCTTATGTTGGTCTTCTTTTGCTATCATAATCTGGTTGTATCCTTAAAATCCATCCATTAGTGATAGCATCTCATGCCCTGCTGTCATGTCCACTATCATATCGATATTGGGAAGTGGAAAGTCATTCTTGGGACATGCTTTGTTCAAATCTCTAAAATCTGTATAGATTCTGATAGCTCCATTAGGTTTTGAAATAGGTATCAAGTTCGATACCCATTTCAGATAATCAATTGGTCAGATGAATCCAACATCTAATAGCTTTTTGAGCTCCATTTTCACTAACAAAGTGATTTGAGGATGCATTTTGCGAAGCTTCTGTCTGACAGGTTTTGCATCTGGATACACTGCTAAGTGGTGGACCATAGTCTTTGGATCAAGCCCTGGCATATCAGCATAACTCCATGTGAATTTTATTTGTCTTTCCTTTAGAAATGCTGCTAGGAGTTCTTACTCTTCTAATAATAGTGATTCTACATAGAATGTGATAGGGTCTCCTCTATTCCTAGGTTGACTAGGTTGCATTTTTTGGCCAAGACTGTTGACTTCTCTTGATGAATAGCTCTTAGGGGAAGATTGAATCCTTCATCCTTAGGTGTATCAGAGAGGTTTTCACTATTGGATACGTCCTTTCTTTTTACTATTTTCTTGTTAGATAGTGCCACGGTGTGTTTTTCACTTAAGGACTTTGATATGATTCTTAGTTTCTCACTTTTGCGACTGAAGGACTCAATTGTTTCTCCATAATAGGCATGTGTGTCAAACTCTATTATAAATCCTACCTTGTGATCTTGTTATGAAATAACTTGCACAATAGAAGAATATGATATGAAATATGTTGTAAATACTTGATAATAACTGAGAATAATACGCCACTTCGAGGGGGAAAACCTCCAAATATCTCTAATGAGAACACACTTCACAACTTGATGATGAAATAAGACCACAACCTCCTATATATACCTATGTATGCCAAGGATATCACCTAGGCCAACAAAGACACAAGTATATAAGACTTAGGCCAACCTAAACAACTAAATAACAATATACTAATGATAATATGACTTAATAGAGAGTTAAGATAGCCACAAGCCTACTATTCATAACCTAATGTACAATAATATTAAGGGCATAGCATGCCCTCCTTCTTCAAAGAAGCATTGTCCTCAATGCTAATCAAGTTTGGAAAATTTTGAATGAACTCCTCGTCTTCCCATGTGGCATCTTCAACTGGTAAATTCTTCCATTGGATGAGATACTCAGTGATAGTTCTATTCCTCAACTTCTTTGTGCATGTTTGACGAATGCACTCTGGTTCCAAAATGATTCTTCCTTCTTCATCCAGCTCGGGAAGTGTTGTTTGAGTGGGAATATTATACCCAATTACCTTCTTCAATTAGGAAACACGAAAAACTGGATGTATCTTTGTTGTTAGTGGCAACTCAAACTTGTAGGCAACACTACCAATCTTCTACATGATTTGGTATGAACCATATGTAATACTTTGGAGACAACTTATTATTCTTTCTTTGCTGATTTAGTGAGATTTGCTTATAAGGTTGCAATCACAAGAAGACCCAATCCCCAACTTCAAAACTTCTTTCACTACGATGTTGGTCTTCCTATTGTTTCAATCAATTTTGTGCCATGGCTAAATTCTCCTTGAGTCCTGAAAGTACTTGTTGTTGATGAAGCAAGTTGTCTTCTACTGCTTGAACTCTTGGGGAAACCTTAATTGATGATGTGATGGAAGGAGGATGATATCCATAAAGTTCCAAAAATGGAGACATTTTTGATGAGCTATGAAAAGAAGTGTTATACCACCATTCCGCAAGTGGTAGCCAATCTACCCACTCAGACTGTTTCTCTGAAGTGAAGCAATGTAGATATCCTTCAAAACACTTATTAACAACCTTCATTTTCCCATCTGATTCAGGATGGTATGAAGAGCTCAGAGCCAATTGAGTACCCAAACATGAGAATAAATCTTTCCAAAAGTGACTAGTGAAGATAGGATCATGATCACTAACAATAACTTTAGGTGTACCATGTAGCTTTTGGATATTCTCCAAAAAAGCTTTAGCCACTGCACTTGCTATAAAAGGATGTGCTAATGCAATGAAATGTGCATATTTAGTGAGCCGATCAACTACCACCATGATGACATTATGACCTTTAGATTTGGGAAGCCCTGTGATGAAGTCCATGGATACCTCTTCCCAACGCTGGCTAGGAATAGATAAGGGTTGCAAGAGACCTGGTGTCTTAATTGTCTCCCCTTTATGCCTTTAACACACCAAACATTCAGCCACAAATTTTGAACATCACCTTTAGCCCTTCCCAAAAAAATCTTGCTTGACTCGATGATATGTCTTCAAAAATCCTGAATGACCACCCACTGGAGACTCATGCAACTCTGTGAGAATCTTGATTTTAAGGTTGGAATTCTTGCAGAGATACAAACGATCTTTATACCAAAGAGTATCTCCCTTCCATTAAAACTTATCTGAACTACTAGGATCACTTTTTAATTGCTCGATGAGATTACTTGTCACAACATCATTTTTCCACTCTACTTTGGCTTCCTCCACCCAATTTTCTTGTAATATTGAAAGGGCACACAATAAGGCTTCATCTTTTCTCATCCTTCCTTGATAGCGATTCAAGGACAATATTCTCTTTCCTTTCTTATATACAATCTCAAAGTCATATCCTAACATCTTAGTGACCCATTTTTGTTGCTCTTCAGAAGATAGTCGTTGTTCCAAAAAATATTTTAGGCTATCATGATTGTCTTAACCTTGAAATGTCTACCCAATAGATAAGGCCACCATTGTTTCACTTCATGGAGTATTGCTAGCATATCCTTCTCATAAATAGGTTTTAGTTGATTCTTACCTTTTAATTGACGACTCTCAAAAGAAATTGGTCGACCTTCTTGCATGAGCACTGCTCCTATCCCATTTCCAGAAGCATCACATTCCACAATGAATTCCTTGGTGAAGTCAGGAGTGGCAAGTACTAGAGTTGTACACATAGCCTCCTTCAATCTCTTAAATGTTGTATTGGCAGACTCGTTCCAATGAAAAGAATCCTTCTTCAATAGAGTGGTGAGAGGTGATGCTATACTACCATAATTATTCACAAATCTTCTATAGTACCTTGTCAATCCCAAGAATCCTCTTAGTTTCTTAATGGTTTTTGGAATAGGCCATTCCATGATAGCCTTAATTTTGTTAGGGTCCACCTTTACTCCTTCATGTGAAACTATGTGTCCCAAATACTCCACCTCTGTAAGACCAAAAGCACACTTGATGGCTTAGCATAGAGTTTATGATCTTCAAGTATTTGTAATGCTTGGTCCACATGTTGCAAATGTTCTTCCCAAGCCTTGCTATAAATCAAGATATCATCAAAGAATAGTAGCACAAACTTTCTCAAGAACTTCTTAAAAATGGAATTCATCAAACTTTGGAATGTAGATGGTGCATTGGTAAGACCAAATGGCATCACCAAAAATTCATAATGACCCTCATGAGTCCGAAATGTTGTCTTACAAATATCTTCCTCCTTAATCTGAATTTGGTGATAACCAGATCTAAGATCTAACTTGGTAACAAACATAGCTCCATTTAATTCATCTAGCAAATCATCAATGACTGGAATTGGAAACTTATCTTTAATGGTGTACATGTTGAGCACTCTATAATTTTGACACATGTGCCAAGTATCATCCTTCTTACGTACCATTACCAGAGGCAAGGAGTAAGCACTTTGGCTATGCCTAATGATTCCTCCCTCTAGCATCTCTTCAAAAAAAATTTCTATCTCACTCTTTTGAATGTGTGGATACCTATAAGGCTTGATGTTCGGTGGTTGGCTCCCTGGGACTAATTGTACGACATGATCATGATCCCTCTTAGGAGGAAGTCCTTTAGGCATATCTCCAAGAACAACTGAGTGATGATCAATTATAGCTTGCAAATCTGGATGAGTAGGAGTATTAGATTGAAGACTTCTAATGAACATAGTTGGGCCACAAATCCATCCACTCCTTTCTTAAGCAACTTTTTCATTTGATGAGAGCTTACCATTTGTGGATATTTTTCCTTCAACCCCCTTAGTTCTACTAGCCTTCCTTTTGATTGAAATCTCATGAATAGTTCTTGGAAGTTCATCTCAATTGTTCCTAATGTAGTAAGCCATTGTACTCCAAAAATAATATATGTTGCACCCATGGATATCGCATACATTGGGGTATCAAGTTGATAATCTCCCATGGATAATTTAATGCTATGAAACTTCCCTAAACAACTAACTGTACCACCATCTACAATCAAAACATGAAACTTTGGAGCTGGATATATGAAACAATTTAGATGAGTAGCTAACTTTTTGTTGATGAAATTATGAGTACTACCTGAGTCAATCAACACTGTTACCTTTTGCTTCTTTAGGAACCCCACCACATTGAGAGTTTGTGGATCACTAAAACTTGAGAGTGCATGACAAGAAATGATTGGTTAAGAATCATTTGATTCCTCATTTGACTCACTTTCATCTTTGAGTATGGGTTCCTCCTCTTCTTCCTCATTGGGACCTTCAATATAAAACAATTTCTTTTCACTACATTTATGTCCTCGACTATATTTGCTATCACAATTGAAACACAATCCTTTTGCTCTTTTCTCCTCAATTTTTTGTGGAGTCAACTTAGTAGGTTGTGTTGAATATCCTTTCTCTCTTGTCACATTAGCCCCTTGCTTCTTAGGAATCAAATACTTCTCCTCTACCCTACGTGCTAAGATAAAAGACTCATTTATGGAACTAGGGCTAAACATGCGTAACTCATGTTGAATGTGATCCTTGAGACCACCCAAGAATAAGTCATTCAAGTTTTCCTCTGTAATTGAATCCACCCTTAAAGATAGATTTTGGAATTGTTGAATATAATCCTTGATTGATCCTATTTGTTGAAGTTTAGCTAGCTGGCTGAAGAAGTTGTCTGTGACGCTATTGCTATATTGTGCTTGGAGTTCCTCTGTAAAAATTGACCATGAGATAGTGAGCCCATTTTTCCTTCAATGAGTGCAAATCCAATGATACCAAATGAATTGATCTGGTTCAAGATATAGGGAAGCCATCATGACCTTTGTCCATTTGGGATTTAGTGTACTTCAAAAAAAATCTCCATTTGGTTTATCCATGTGAGAGGATCCTTACCATCGAAATTGCACATATCCACATTTGGAAATAAATTCCTAGATCCCATAGGAGTACTAAAGCTTGTGTCCATGATAGCTGACCTAAAATTTTCACCTTGGGCACTTGAGAACTCCTTTCTTGGTTCAACCATGTAGGTGCTTAACATGTTTCGTATGTTCGATATATCTCCTCTTAGGTCACACATATCCATGTTCATTGAGGAAATGTCTTCCTTGACCATATTGATTTCCTCATTATGAGTAACATCCTCTATTGTTTCACCATCCTTATCAAGAGTCTTCCCTAGAGTGACAACATTCTTTTTACCCCTTGTTGCAGGTCCCGTCATGATGGAAACCACTAATGTTGAAATCAATCACACAAAATAAACTTAAATTCTCTTAAATTTTTACTGTAATCTCCTTTGGTATGTCTTTAAAAACCCAATAAAAATCAGACTTCAATTCAACAAGATCTGCGAGATAAGTAGATTCCAAAAAAATAGTGTAGAAAACCTAATTCTGTAATAATTCACTTAGTTCTACTCCAATTCTTCTGAAATATGGACTGTATCTTCTTCAATATGTTCTTCAAAAACCCTTTAAAAATCAAAAAAAAATTCGTAAAAATCTGAAAGATATGCTCTTCCCAAAATAGCCTCCAAAATTGACAAAAACCTTGCCTCTATGGTGCCAAGATCATGCTCTGATACCACTTGTTATGAAATAACTTGTACAAAAGAAGAATATGATATGAAATATTCTATAAATACTTGATAATAACTAAGAATAACAAGCCACTTCGAGGGGGAAAACCTCCAAATATCTCTAATGAGAACACACTTCACAACTTGATGATGAAATAAGACCACAACCTCCTATATATACCTATTTATGCCAAGGATATCACTTAGGGTGACTTAGACACAACTATATAAGACTTAGGCTGACCTAAACAACTAAATAACAACATACTAATGATAATATGACTTAATAGAGACTTAAGATAGCCATGAGGTGACTATTCATAACTTGATGTACAATAATATTAAGGGCATAGCAGATCTCCATTTGGAATGTTATCCCTCCATCCCATGAATTCTGAGAGCACTTCACCATTTCCGAATGTATCAAGAACTGGTGGTCCTCATTGGTCATAGTCAATCAGTTGGGGGTAGACTAAATGCTTCTCATGATTTTGACTATCTGGTTTAAAGGATATGGTACTAATCATACACAAGATGGTATCTTCGAATAACCTAGGTAGATTGGATAAGGTATCTTCGTCATCACTACTAATATAGGGCTCAGTTATAAAATTATGTGTGTCCCTACCTATGACTATTGGTGAGTGTACTTGTACTAGTATTGGCTGAGAAGAAACATTAAGATTCTAATTGGAGGGCTTCGGCCACATATGGTTATTCTCAGAGTGGTACATCCAAGACCAAGATTTGTTATGGTCGCATCTCTGGCATGATAGGTATTATGAGCCCATTGTCATTTTTTCCCAGTCTTTGATTTCAGTCATAGCCCATTGCAAGCATCATGTGTAGGCCTTTGCTTCTTTTTTCCATTGGTAAATTAGTTTTCAGTCTTTCATCTTGATACAACATGTGAGATGGATCTGCTTCAATGACCTCATGACCAAGGTCTCCCCATCTTGTGAATTCCAGATAGTTTTCAGGATAGGTTTGTGATGTGGAAGCTTGATTTTCTTGTGGGCGTCCTCATGATCTAGGAGATTGTGGTAACTCTCCTATCACAAAAGCATTTCTTGTTAGGGAGCCTTGCAACTTCCATGACCATCCTCCTGGATGATGAGCTTGATGTCGGATATGGTGGGAATGGCAGGTGTCTCTATTGCAAAAGTGGACGCGAGAGTGGTGGGATCGATGTATTGTGTGGATGGGCCCTCATCATTCTTTGGCACTTGGGGGATTTTGTAATATTTGGCTTCAAGATTCTTGCAATATGAAAACAGCTCAAGATCTCCATGGACGGTAACCTCTTGTCCATTATGTCTGAAGTTCACACATTGGTGGAAGGTTGATGCTACGACTTTCATCGCATGAATCCATGGGTGTCCCAGGAGGATATTGTATGGAAATTCGAGGTCCAAGACCTGACATGTGGTTTCCATAAGTGTTGGCACTACTTGGATAGGGAGCTTAATTTTTCCCTAAGACACTCTTTCTTGGTCATCATATGCTCTGATTGTGATGCCTTTACCTCTGTCACTATTATCCTCTGATATTTTCAATTGTTTGATTAGGCTAAGAGAGCAAATGTTCAAACCTGCACCTCCATCCACCAAGACCCTTTTGAGTTTGTTTTTGTTTACAATGGCTTCCAAGTGAAGTGTCCGGTTGTGATATGGTTGGGTAGGGAAATCTTGGTCGAAGAATGTAAGGAGATTAGGTTTTATGATATTCCTGACCATAGCTTGGAATTGGTCCGCATTGAGATCTGTAGGGACAGTGGATGAGGCTAATGCTTCCTCAAGGATCTTTTTATGTGCTGGTGATATTTTTAACAACTCTATGATGGAGATGTGTGTTGGTGTTCTCTTGAGTTGGTCTACAACATTATAGCTATACAGAACAACTCTTGATGAAGGGACTCTATTTGGTTGGGATTATCCTGCAATGGTGACTTTGCCGCCTCTTGTGGTGACTCCACAATTTTTGACATGGGCGCTCTTGATGGTGATGACCATGTAGTCTTCATTTAGGGAGGCAATGAATGTTTCATACATGTGATTTACACTATCCTTCCCTTTATCATTTCTATTTCCTTTATTTCCATGATTCGACATCGGATTCATGTAGATTTTAAGGTCATGATTTCCTGTAGGTTGTTCCACATTTATGATTTTCTTGTCAATGAGATCTTGGATGATGTTTTTGAGTCTCATGCAATTTTTTGTGGTGTGACCTTTTATTTTTTGAAATTTGAAAAGTTGATTCTTGTTGTACCAAGGGGGTTTGACATCGGGTTCTTGGTAATTTTCAAATGTAGGAGGCTGGATGAGTTTTTCGGCAATCAACTTTTTCATTATATCCTCCAATGGTTCCCCCAAAATGGCATATTTATGTTTTGGATAAGTTTTGTGTTGGGGTGGTCCTCTTTGGTCATTAAGGTTATTGATGGTGGGATTATTGGGTTGGTATGTTGTGTGATGAGTGTTTTGACATTGTGGTTGGATTTGCGGTGCGAGTGTATTTTGGCGTGGACCACTAATGACCACCATGGCATCGACAACGCCATCATTAGTGATTTTCTTGTTTCTTGCCAATGTACGAGTTTTATCATTGTAATTAGATGATGGGCGGTTGTTTTTTGGTTCGTGATATGACATTCATTCAGTGGGTTGGGTCACAAGGACTCTTTCGATGCTAAACGCCTTAGAGATTAATTGCTCATATGTGGTGATTCCCTAAACCTTGAGATGAAATGACAGGCTGCTTTCAATGTTGGATATGATCGTGCAGACTTGTTGTTCTTCTGGAATGGTCCACTTGCTCCGATTGGCCTTGGATCGCCATCGTTAAGCAAAAGATTCATTTTTTCCTTGTTTTAGAGCATATACTTCTTTGATACTAACATCCATTGTAAGGTTACATGTGTAGTTTCTAATGAATTCATCTCTGATTTCTTGGAATGTTCTGATGCATGAGGGTAAGCAAGAGAACCATTCTATAGTGTTGCTTGCCAAGCTCCTAGGGAATAGCCGCATCAGATAAGTATCATCATATGCAACCTCCATACAATGAACCTGGAATTCCCTAATGTGATCTTCAGGGTTTCCCACCCCTTGATATTTGTCAAATTAAGGGATCTCAAATCCCTTAGGGAATGGTTTCATGTCTAATCTCCTATGAAATGGATAGGGACACAAGTTGCTCTGCATTTTGGTTGTTCGCCCTGATTGAAGGTCGAGAACTTGTTGTGATAACAACCTGAGTTGTGTCGTTACATCACTTTGCAGATCAGGGGGTGGGATGAATGTGTTTTGAGGTGTTGCAATCATGTTTTGGATGGATGGATTGGTTGGTGCATTGTTTGATTGTATTGGTATGTTGTGGCAAGTGAAGTAGGCTTCTAGTTGCTTTTGGATGAACAATGCTTGTTGTTGATCTTGTTGTTGTTGCACTAGGATTTGTGCTTGTTGTTACACTTGTTGTTGTGCTTGTTGTTGCACTTGTTGTTGTTCCAACAATGCTTGTTGTTCTTCTTGTTGTTGTTCCCACAATGCTTGTTGTTGGGCTACCAATTTTGCTACTTCTTGCTACTCTTGGTATTGCTTTAGTGCTTGCTGATATGCTTGCATTTATGCTGCTTGTGCAAAAAGTTGTACTTGAGCTTGCACTTGTTGTGCTTGTGCTTGAGCTTGTGCTTGCACTTGTGCTGCTTGTTGCTACAATAAAAGTTGTGCTTGAGCAACTCTTTGTGCTTGCAATGCTTGTACAGCTTGGGCGGCTTCTTGTTGTTGTTGTTGCAATAAAGCTTAGGCTTGTTGTACTTGTTACACTTGTAATGTGGCTTGTGTAGCTTTGGTAGCTTGCACAGCTTGAGTGGCTTGTTGCACAGCTTTTTGTTTTTGCACTTTTTGGTATCCTCTTTGAAAAGCATCTTGCAATGTTGTGTTGAATTTCTTTGATGTGGTGAATGTTGGTGGTGGTGGATTTGGAATGGTGGTAGATGATGATGTTGTGTTGATATTTTGTGTGTTGGATAATGGAATTGATGTTATGGGTCCTTGAGAGACCATGTTTTGTGATGTGAGAGGTGTGTTTGATGATGTTGCCATTGCTTGTGTGTTTTTCGTTTGTTGTTGTGATATCAACGACAAATTTTGAGTGTTTGGTGCAATGCTTTGATTGATGGTTGGGATGTGTGTTTGATTGATACTTGGTAGGGGAGGAAGCCCTAGACCAAGGAGTGGTGTGGAAGATAATGGCAATGGCGGAAGAGGTGGAAATTTAAGTTCTGAAAATGTTGTGGTGTCGAATATGCCCCCTGGCCTGAACATATCTCCCTCCTCTTGCAAATTTGTGAGAAGGGGTGTTTGAGGTGTTGCGTGAAAAGATGATGATGATGGATCGTGATGGAAAGTGAGAAGATAATTTTTGTGTAATGAGTTTTGGGGTATGTTTTTCTCCAATATGGTGTTTGTGTCCAAACTTTGATTATTAACAAGGGGATGTGATTGAAGAGCACTGAGAAATGTGTTTCCCTTCTTGACATTTGGTTGAGTTGGAGCAATTGATGTCATGATTTGTGGAATGTTTTGCGTGATATTTTGGGATGGAGGTGTGGATGAGATGGGGATGGTGGATGAGACTGGTGGAAATGATGTCTCCACTATGGTGCTCACATCAAAGTCTGAAGGCAACTTGGCCCCTTGTTTTGCTAATTCAAGAATGTAAAATGAAGGGCTGAGTCTCATCATGATGTTGATGATTCGATGGTTATCTGTATTTTCAAGCATTTATGTCATTTCCTCACGAGACATTCCAAAAGTAGGGTCCTCTCCTTAGTTTTCTTCTTGTGGGTTTTCCGATGATGTTGGAAGGCTAATTGTGACATTTCCATCCTCAATGGGATTCATTTCAGGAGTGGTTTGGCTAAGATCACTTGAAGCGGGTGTTTCTTTGTTGGCTTCCATACTCTTCTTGTATTGTGATCTAGATAGAACCATAAAACGGGGATCAATCCTCAAGAATATGGGAGATGAATCTCTTGATTGTTTGGATTAATCTCTATTTTATATCCCAAAGTGAAATTTTTAGGATGCTTTTTGGGGATCAAAGGTGATGATATGATGATGAATGATATGAGTTTTTTGGCTTTTGATAAATCTTGAATGAGACACTAGGCTTTAGGACTTGGATTTGATTGGATTTTGCATTTTGGGATTTTGTCCTTGACTTTGATTTTGTTTTTGTTTTGGATTTTGAACAAAACGACCCTAAGATGTTTGATAATGATCTAAGGGATAGTTTTGTTCAAAGGATGATGATTTTGGATATGTGTGAGGAGAAGGATGCATCTACCCACACCTATCCAAATAAAATGATAGTTTCACTAAGTATATGAAGAAGGATTCATCCACATACACTAAGTTAGACAAGATGATTTGGATAACTTTGACTAAAGATATGCAAAAGGATGCATTTACACATTCCTATCCAAAGGTGATTTTGGTAATGTTTTCAAGGATATAGTCTCAATGTTTTGGATGATTTTTTATTTTTCCACAAAGCCTAGTATCAAGGATGATTTCAAGATTTTCCAAAAGATTATTTGTGAGATGGATTTGATGTTTTGAAAGATGGATGAAAGAGGTTTGATTTGTTTTGATCCTTAGGTGAACCTAAAAAATGACACTTTGTTTTCCTAGGCCTAGGTATTGAAGAGCATGCATATGCTTCCTAAAGACCTTTGTAAACAAGAAATGATTTCATTTGAACATTCATTTTCAGATTTTCAATGGATTTTTCCCTTGGGATTTGTGGGTCTCCAATCACACATGAATATTCATTTTTCTTAGCTTTGCTTAATGGATTTATTTTACCAAAAGCACTTTCTTTGATTAAGGTTTCAAACTAAGATGTCCAATGTCTTAATTTCTTCAAACCCCACAAGATATGTTATGTGGAAAGTTAATGAACTTAAGACAAGGGTTTTCCTATTGTTTATTCAAGGAGATGAATCAAGATGTAACCCAATGTTTAGAAACCTCTAAGGACATGAGTCCCAAGGGAAAGCAATAACATATGGATTGAGTCAATGATATTTATCTCCAAGAGGGTTTGAAATTTGGATGATGATAAGTGTTTGTTTTTTGATTTGTTTTCGATCAAGCAATATATTTTCAAATTGACTCACAAGCAATGCAACATCATATTTTAATGGGTACATTTTTCTTGGTAGGCATGCATCATGCCCTTCGTAGAAGAGATGATTTTACATGCAACCAAGGATAAAATATAAAGGTATGTTAAGAATGAAGTCTTAACCTCTATATTTCAACCAAAATTGGACATGGCAAGTAACTTCTTGGAATCTAAGTTACAATGCACCACTTTGATAAACTTGTTCAATGGATCAATAAGCCACTACAAAACAAGGGTTCTAGTTCAAACTTTCTGTTCGTAGGAGTTGACCCAACGTGGCAAGATTCCCCTTTCAGATCCATCTTGTCTGAGTCAACTACGTGATATTAGCGTTTCTTCCAATATCCACATTTATATCGTGGTTGGAAATACTCTCGGGTTCAAAGTGTTACTGGTTGAGCCGTTCCCTTGGGTGAGTACTTTTTCCCCAAGGCGGGCCCTCTAGGATAAACAAAAGCAAGCAAAGACACAATCCGTAACTCGATCAATCTTTGACAACACAAAGAAAGAGAATATACGCAAAAATTCTCTACTCACGCTCACACAAGATGTTCAATTTTAATCCCAAATCGAAGTGTGGAGGTGATCACTTTATCTTACACCAAAATCACCAAAAAGGCCTTTTGATTCTCAAAATTGCTTGGAAGCGTGAGAGAAGCGCTTACGTCCTTTTCAATGACTTTAGTTTAAGTAAGTAACCACAAAACAAAGCAAACACACATTCATTTCATCCTTTCAAAGCAATTGTTTGATTCGTTTTAAGCACCAAATGAAATATGAAGATCGCTTGTCCAATTTTAGCCCAAATCAAAATCTAGTAAGTGTCTATGCTTGAACTTTAACCCTTTGCGAATGGAAAAATAAAATCAAAGTGTTCTTTTTAGACCCAAATGAAAGTTAGTGTCCTAAAAAATGAAAATATAATAGTTTCATAAAAGAATTTAAATAAACACTATAGTGTTCAAGAACAATTTAATCTTTCTCAAGCCATCATCTTTCTTTCATTTTCTTTTTCTTCGTTTTTCCATCGCTTTTCCTTTCACTTTCCTTTATACCTTTGTTATCCTTTTTTTGCTTTTGTACCTTTTTTGATTTTCAGCTTTGTACCTTGTACCTCCGCTTTCCTCATTTTTTGTTGTACCTATAAAAAAAATTATGATTATGTGAGAATCCAATTTATCTTGATTTAAATTCAAACAATAACATGTTCCTAAGTGATGATAATAACAGGAAGGTTTATAAGTAAGTCATTTAATGATCCTATATGAGAAGGCATCATACTTGTTTTAAAATTTCCTCTCTTATCATAATTTACATCACTAAAGTTATTAAGAAAATAAACCAACCATAAAGAATGAACTTTTTGAAAGCACCCTCTTAACCTCAAATGTTGATCCTTTCACAATAACTATAATAATGTGCAAACTTTGAAGGCCAATTGTGAATATTGAGGCATGAGTGAGATATATATATTAACACAATATATCAATTTGATGTGAACACAATGCTAGCATGCTACATTGAATACCTTTTACCATCCATGTTGTGAGTGGACAGACAAAAAAAAGTCATTTCATTTGGTGGAGGGAATGAATTTTTACTGCCCTATGTTGATCATACAGACATTTACCTTGCTTTTGAGCGCATCATAACCCATTTAATGATCACTAAAAAGAACAAACCAACCAACTTACCCTATACGTTGACTAAATGAAAATTGGCCCCTTAAATCCTAGTACACACTATTTGCAAGTTACATAGCTGGGAATACAACGAATAGTCAAAGATTAAGTTTGGTCATAAATGACTTTTGCATGTGTATGATGAAAGGAGAATTCTTGATAGGTGTTATTAATGATACCGCGCTGTCTCTTCCAAATGTTAAGAAACTTTCCTACACTGTCATGTATTGTTTTAAACAAATATTAAGACAACCAACATCCTTTATTATAAGCGATAGGATTTGTTGGCTGTAATGATTCCAAAGTAAGTTCAAAATGGATTCTTTTTAAAGAATGCTTTAGCAACTTACAATCAAATTCCAACTATGAAAGCATAGACAAGACACGTGAACTGTGTGACATAATGCTTCAAAGAGAAACTATGGTTTCATTAAAGGCCAACTGCTTTCTTAAATGCATAAGAACTGCGGTCTCAAGGAATGCAATGATGGCATAAATATACCAGTGAAAATACAGCTAATAACTGTTAGCAGTTGTAAATATCAAAAACACAATGAACAAACATTAGAGATAGGCCATGATAGCTAATAAGTGTTAGCAAATGTAAATATTAGAGACATCCTCTGCCAGCACCAACTTCTGTTCGTCCTGTAAATAATCAAATTCCAACTGTGAAAGCATTGACAAGACACGTGAACTGTCTAAAATCATAGAGCATGATACTGAAATAAAATTCCAATCCTATGCTTTAGCAACTTGCAATCAAATTCCAACATGGCGTGCAAGTATCAAAATGTGCATGGTAGGTAGATGCAAGAAGTGTGGGGAAATATCCAACAAACAATCATGTTGAATGTGCGATGTCTATGGCTACTAAAAAGAAATAAAGATAGGCATGTGGCGTGTTTGAAGAATGGCAGCAGTGAAACAGATTCATAACATCAATAGGGGCA